>CAUYPK010135271.1:0-28225 GCA_963574355.1 Loris lydekkerianus
AATATACAATTTTAATGCAATCCCTATTAAACTCCACTGTCATACTTTAAAGATCTTGAAAAAAAAATACTTCATTTCATATGGAATCAGAAAAAAACCTCAAATAGATAAGACATTACTCAGAAATAAAAACAAAGCAAAGGGAATCACGCCACCAAACCACAGACTATACTATAAATTAATAGTGATCAAAACAGCATGGTATTGGTAGAAAAACAGAGAAGTAGATGTCTGGAACAGAAAAGAGAACCAAGAGATGTATCCAGCTACCTACCATTATTTGATCTTTGACAAGCCAATTAAAAAAATTCAGTGGAGAAAAGATTCCCTATTTAACAAATGGTGCTGGGTGAACTGGCTGGCAACCTGTAGAAGACTAAAACTGGACCCACACCTTTCACCATTAACTAAGATAGACACTCACTGGATTAAAGATTTAAACTTAAGACATGAAACTATAAAAATACTAGAAGAGAGTGCAGGGAAAACCCTTAAAGACATCAGTCTGGGCGAGTATTTTATGAGGAGGAACCCCTGGGCAATTGAAGCAGCTTCAAAAATATACTACTGGGACCTGATCAAGCTAAAAAGCTTCTGCACAGCCAAGAACACAGTAAGTAAAGCAAGCAAACAGCCCTCAGAATGGGAGAAGATATTTGCAGGTTATATCTCCGACAAAGGTTTAATAACCAGAATCCACAGAGAACTCAAACGTATAAGCAAGAAAAGAACAAGTGATCCCATCGCAGCTGGGCAAGGGACTTGAAGAGAAACTTCTCTGAGGAAGACAAGCATACAGCCTACAGACATATGAAAAAATGCTCATCATCTTTAATCATCAGAGAAATGCAAATCAAAACTACTTTGAGATATCATCTAACTCCAGTAAGATTAGTCCATATCACAAAATCCTAAGACCAGAGATGTTGGCATGGATGTGGAGAAAAGGGAACAATTCTGCACTGTTGGTTGGAATGCATATTAATACAGTCCTTTTGGAAAGATGTATGGAGAACACTTAGAGATCTAAAAATATATCTGCCATTCATTCCTATAAATCGTCTACTAGATATATACCCAGAAGACCCCAAATCACATCATAACAAAGATATTTGTACCAGAATGTTTATTGCAGCCCAATTCATAATTGCTAAGTTATGGAAAAAGCCCAAGAGACTCAGTTATTTTTAAATAAGAACTATCAACTTTGAACGGCATTCGAGTTGGGAAGACTTGAGAATGTGCCACTACACCAAGGGGGTTTGTGAATGTAAGCCAGCAAACTGACTGCAGTTCTATGGTCCCGGCATTCCTCAGTACATACTGAGACACAGTCTAGAAATACTGCTGTGTGTATTACTGTGCTCTGCGTTAACATACTTAATCACCATCGTCCAAGTACGGCCTTGCTTCTCGGCCTGGGCCCTGCTGCACCGCCACGTCCAGCTCCACTGTTGTGCAGCAGAGTGGAGCGCGGGAACCAGCCCCGGCCGCACACAGTCCCACACTGAGGTGCCCACCAGGCTTCTCTCAGAGAACAAATCCAGGGGTGCATCTGTGTTCGTGGCAGGCTGTGCTCAAGCCACACACGCGTGTTCACGTCTGTGCTAACCAGGACACCAGAACCACGAGGCTCGGCCCCCGCTCTGCCTCAGCCCCGCAGCACCCACTCCAGTCACCCTTCATTCACAAGCACGATGTCCTTCTTCCTGGTAAGAAGCGTGGCTTGCACTATCCCCAGGATGTCTGCCTGTGTGAGCGCTCTCCCGTCACCACAGCTACCCTCCTGAGCACCACCCTTTACCCCTCACTTTGCTTGGGCTCTAACACCCCTCTGGGTTAAGTTCCAGCCTTCCAAACACATGCAGACATGCTCCCCGACTCTCTTGAGTCCCAGTAAGCACAGCTGCCACTTTCCCGGGCACCAAAATGTTAATTTAAACAGAAGTGGCTGACAGCAGATCTACTGTGCACAGTTGCACAGGCTGAGCACTGTACAACTCTCAGGAGCACCGATCCCATCAGTCTGTGGAGTCTGGGACCCGCCAGCTCCGACCGTAGTTTCTCTGCCAGACTCCCCAACCCTCTTTGATATTTACTCACACAATAGCAATGTCCATAAACAATGTTCATAAACATTTTCCTTTTGTTTATTTGGTAAATACTTGTCAAGTGTCTGTTTTGTGCTCAGATATGAGCCTTTTATTAGGATTTATAAAAGTCTGCACTTCGATTTTTCCCAACTCCAGATTCCCACTCAGCGTGTATTCCCTGGAATCACAATGTCCTCTGAGACCATGATCTGTATTTCTGGGACATTTTTTTAGACACATAAAAACAATGAAAGTGACTTTCATCCACATTTCAGGGGTCCTCAAACTGCAGCCCGCAGGCCACATGAAGAGATGTGATTATATTTGTTCCTGTTTTGTTATTTTACTTCAAAATAAGATATGTGCAGTGTGCATAGGAATTTGTTCATAGCTTTTTTTTTTTTTTAACTATAGTCCAGCCTTCCAACAGTCTGAGGAACAGTGAACTGGCCCCCTGTTTAAAAAGTTTGGGGACCTGTACTAGTTCTTCCCAGTAGAAGTCATTAGTTATTTGCTTTCTCTAAAGCAGCCTAGAAACAAAGCTTGTTCCATCTGCTCACAAATGCTTCTATCTATATTTCTCTCTGAGTCTCCACACTCACCTTCAGGGCTGGGGAAGGGAGGGTCATGCTTGAACCCAGTAGGCCCTGCATGTGTGGGCTGTCACCTGTCACCAGCCTGGCACCCGCGGCCCCACTCTGTGCTCTTCCCCGGCAGTGCAGTGCGGCCTCCTCCTCTCCACCTCCCCTGGCTGGAGGAGCTGCACCCTCCCTCCCAGCTCTTCTGGGTCTGGATAGAGTCCATGTCATTTGCTGGGCAAATCTAGGAGGGTGAAAGCCATTCCTCCCTGCAGTGTCAAGAGACAGCAACCATTGACACATTTGTTTTCTGATTTTAGGCCAGCTAAGGGTACAACTTTGGCAGAAAGAACAGAGATAACAGGCTTACAGGAGACACAAGGAAGATGGCGGGGTCAGGGCTTTGCATTTGAACCGGCAAAAACGAACAAAGCAAGACCCAACCCAAATATCTCATGTGCTGCTCTGCCCTCAGCCCCGGCCACCTGTGCAGAGCTGGAAAGTCTGGAAGTGGCCCCCACCCCTTCAAAGGCTGAGTGCGTGAAGACCGCAGGCTAGAGGCTGCTGTAGACATGTGTTATCCCAGTTTCTGGTCTGTTTCCTGAAGCAACGGAGTTTTCACCCAACTTTCAGGCACCTCTGTCTTCATGCCAGCTTCCCTCCCAGGCACCGATGCTACTGAGGAAACTCTAGCTAGAGAGATTTCAGCACAAGGATTCCAGGACGGCTCAGGGTTGCCTGATCTCTGCTCTCCCCTCTCTTTGGCTGGAAGGACAGAGCTTCTCAGCCATGAGGATGAGCCACATCCTAGGGACAGAGGCAGCTACGTGAGAACCTCTAGAGCAGAGGGTCCAAACCACAGGCTCCCCATAGAGAAAAGCCAACTCTAGCCTTACACTTCTGCTCAGTGAGGAACAGCCCGTGTTTGCTGATAAGAGTGCAAGATATTCAGGACAGCGGAGAGAACCCCACAGCAGTTCCCAGCGTGCAATCGACGGTGGGTTGGATAGAGCCGTCGATGGTGCCATGTCATGAGAAACTGCCCTGAACCCTCAGTGGTGTGCAGCAGTGACCCTTTCTGCTGTCCTCCAGTTGACAGGTGAGCTGACCAGTTCTGCTCTTGGGCCAGACAGTCACACACCTGGCCTAAGTGGGTGGGTGGACAGGTCAGCCAGTGCCAGCTGGTCTGGGATGGCCTCAGCGGGAGCATTTCTCCTGTCCCAGCCTCTGTCTTCCTTATGCAGGCTGGCCCAGACCTCTGTCCCCAAGGAGGCTGATTTCCAACAGAGACCTCTTCAGCCAGGTTGGAACTGGCACCTCATCTGTGCCATGTCCCCTTGACTAAACTACCTCGCAGGTGAAGGTGGTGCTCAGGGTGCAGGAAGCTCTACGTTCTGATGGGAAGAGCCTGGAATCCATCCCCAAGGGCAGGAATGCCAGCAGCCCAGTCACCGCAGTCCTTGGTGCGATCAGGAGGGGTCCAGATGTGGACAGCCATGTGGACACTGGTCAGACGAACAGTAAAGGAATTGTCTTGGGCACCAGCTCTTAGAGTGATGTAAATGACGTTCAGGAATGTGACCTAGACGTTGGGGACACACCCCTCTATAAAGAATTAGAGGCACTGAGTGTGTTTAGTCCCCAAATGAGAAAATTAGGGGACAACATCAAAGCTGTCTTCCAGCTGTGAGGAGCTACCGTGAGGAAGGAAACAGCCTGATCTTTCCTGAGGCTCCGTGGTGCTGGGCCAGGAACTGCGCTGGACTCGGAGACGGAAGCAGGAGGGGGTTCCAGTGGAGTTCTGCTCATCCAAAGGAGAGCGCTCTAACAAGCCATTATCACACACTGTTTCACCCCCACCCTGCTCCCACTAAGCTCTGACATGGAAAGTCCTCCAGCAGTGTGTGGGGGCGTGGGGGGATGTCGTGGCCTGCATTGTCACAAATCTAAGCTCCAGGGGAACTTCCACCTCTCAGCACAATAAACTGGTATCCCAGTACAAAAGTTTGACTTGTGGGCACAAAATATCTAATCACAAATACAACCACCTATCTTAAAATCAGCCCCATATTGCTAGGTGCTTCTAAACTGTTTTGCTACACTTGAGGGTGAAAAAGTACAAAATGGTGAAGTGACTTAACGTCACGTGAGAAGGCAATAAGCCTGGAAGGAAGCAGCGTCAGGCTGCTGGTCTGGCTCTGCTCAGCGTCCGGCACTGTCTAACCACAGGCCCAGGCAGGACGCTCCTTGCCGCAGGCCCTGGCAGAGCCACTGTCCTCACAGCTGATGAAGTTTCTCCTTTACATGGAGAAATAACATGACTTTACATAGGTTGCTGCAGAGCACACAGGTAATAGAACCAGAACGAGAACCCAGAGCTCCTGTGAGATGTCAAGCTTCTGTGCAAAGGAGGCAAGCACCACGCAATGGTCTTCATTTCCCTCCCAACGTACACACACATGCACGAAACCTCAGCGGCTCGTGGTGCAAACTGCTGGGGAGACAGGTGCTGACAGTGGAGGCTGCAGGAGGGGGGCATGGTTACAGCAGCTGTGTCCCGTGGCGAAGCCAGCAGAAGCTTTCCTGGTGCTTGGAAGGCACCAGGTGCAGGCATCGGACCAGCAGGCCAGGCAGAAAGTCATAGCTCACTCTGAGTTTGCAAGGTTCTAGAAAGACCGGAATTAAATTTGCATCAGGGCTGGGCACCCCCAGGAGAAAAGAAGTGCCTTTTCTTGTCAGGTTCAACTTGACTAAAACTTACCTGAAGCCCACTGGCTGAAAATACCTCAAGAGCCCCCAGGAATGTGCCAGAAGGAAGGAGGAGCCAGTTGGGTGCAGGACCCCAGACATTGTGGGAGGAGGCTGGTCAGGAAGTTCCTCTCTTCCCTGACCAGGTGTGTGCGAGGACAGAGACACCTGAATGCCCGTGGTGTCCATTTCCACTGAAATTCCTGCTGATCTGCTCCAGGCTCTGGACTGTTCACAATAGGGTGCCTGTTCCTCGTGTGACGGAAACGACACCACCAGAGAACATGTCTACAGGCAGTCAGGCCAGGTTGGACCACAGCTCCATTTCTCCACCAGTGATGCCCCTGGAAGCAGGACGAGGCCCAGAGAGTGAGGGGACAGCAGGCCAGGGGACAGGGGAGGCCACAGCTGCTGGAGAGATACCCAACCTTCTGCACATCTGGACCAGAGTGATTGGAAAATTATTTTGCATATTAAAAGACGTGACCAGCAGTGGGCTGGTCAGGAGAGAAGGCCCAACCGCTAGCACTTGCCGTGGCCTGTGGTGTAAATACCCCTCACACCAGCTTCAAGCAGCCCACCGGGCACCACTGGGGCAGGGTTGCTGGGTGAGGCACTGCACACAAAGCCACGTTGTGGAAGACTCTGAAAACCGTGCTGAGTGGAAGAGCTGGGGACGAAGGAGCCCTGGTCACAGGATTCCATTCACATTGAATTCCTGGAAAACGGGGCACAGTGAAAGCCCTCAGAGCTGCTTGGAGTGGGGAGGGGCGCGGCCACCAGAGGAAGAGCCACCGGAATAGGGGTGGGTGTACGAAGTCTTGATTGTGCTTACAGCTGCCCTGGTAGAAATTTGCCAAAACTCACTAAAATTACCCTGAAAGTGGATGCATTTTGTTGTCAGTAAATTATCTCAGTAAAGTTGATACTAAAAAATCTGTGACTCCTCCCCCAAGTATTAAAGATAGTTTTAGGCTAATTTTAGTGCTGGGAGCAGGGGTAGTGGTGAGGACTCAAGACTGTGAGCATCCCCAACAGGGCCACGCGGGCACAGTGGGCAGAGCACCTGGGATGCACCGGCCCTTCTCTCTGCTGCTTGTGGGCCACTGCCTGTAAATGTCCTTGCTGTGACACAGAAGAGCAACTGTCCAGCTCCTCTCTCAGCCCTCCTCGCCTCCCTCCATGGCAGCCTGGCCAGGCCCCACACAATGTCAGCCAGACCCTACACGGTGTCGCCCAGGCCCTCCATGGTGTCTCCTGAGCTCTACATGATGTCCCATGGGACCTACAAGATTATACCCGGGCCCCACATCATGTCGTCCAGGCCCCACAGGATGTTGTCCAGGTCCTACACTATGTCACTTGGGACCTACACTATGTCCCAGGGGCCCACTCTGTCAGCACTGCCAAGTACCACCAACAAGGGGGCTGGAAACAGCAGAAATTTATTTTCTCACAGCTCAGGAGCCCTGTCCCTGAAATCAGGGTGCTGGCAGGCTGCTCCTTCATGGACCTCTCCCCTGGTTCCTCACAGCCATCTATAGCCCTTGGCAAGCCTTGACATGTGGGTGTGTCACCTCTGCGGCCTCTCTCTCAGTTTCCACCTTTGTGTGTCTGTGTCCCCTGCGGTTGTATAAGGTCCACTCCAAACCCAAGATGATTCCATCTTGAGACCTGTCTGTCCTCCCATTTGTAGAGATTTTGTTTCCAAAGGTTATATCCTGAGGTTCCAGGTAGACATGAATGCTGAGGCCACAATGTCCAACTTACTGAACCCCCCAAATTGTGTCTGTCATAAAGAGCCTTCCCTGGAACTCCAGACATCAGTGTCCCCATTCAGAGCACTCAGAAGAATCTCAAATATCTGCAACCAAACTTGGTGCTGCCCAGCAGTGGACGCCCCCAACCCTACGTCATGCTGCCCAGCACTGGATGCCCCTCCCCCACGTCATGCTGCCCAGCACTGGATGCCCCTCCCCCACATCATGCTGCCCAGCAGTGGATGCCCCTCCCCACGTCATGCTGCCCAGCAGTGGACGCCCCTACCCCACGTCATGCTGCCCAGCAGTGGATGCCCCCTCCCTACGTCATGCTGCCCAGCAGTGGACTCTTCTTCCAGCAGCCTGGCCGCCGCCCTTGGAGCCATCCTGACTCTTCTCTCCTCCTCATCAAATGCATCAGCAAGTCTGCTTAGCTCTTTCTTCGGCATCCAGCAACTTCACACCCCGTCCCCGCTTACCACCTGGACCTCTGCTACCATTAGCCAAATGCTGCCCTTTCCCCTGCCCATTCTGTTCTCCACTCAACAGAGAAAGTGAGACTTTCTACATTATTCAGGCTGTGTCTGTCCTAAACTTCCAGGGAGGACCCCTGTATCCTCACCACCATGACAGGCACATGGAGGCTGTGGCCTCCACTGATCTCCCTAACCTGTGTCCGCCGCCTCCTGCTACCTGCACCAGCCACCCTGGCACCTGCCATTCCTGGGATGAGCTCCACATAGTCCTGATACTAGGCCCTGGTGACCACTGTCTCTGCCGAGGATGCCTCCCCAGGCTGCCGCATGGCTGGTCCCTTTGCCTGTCACAGTTTGTGCTCCTCTGGTGGCCCCACTGAAAGGAGCTTCCCACCCCCTCTCCACTGCTATATTTTCTCCTGGGCACTCATCCCTGCCTGGCATATCTGTCCTGCTCTGTCCCCAGGACTAGAGACACAGTGGAGAAGGGGTTCAGCCCATCTCTCCCCTGCACCCCCATGATGGGGTTTCCAAACAGCAGGTGCTCAAAAAGTACTTGTTGAGTGGAGGTTTGAATGAAGCAGTGATTGACATTAAAAGACTTACAGTGTGGGTTTTGTAAAAAGCTTATCTCATTTTTTGCTTCAATCTTTAGACCTGATCTATATCCGCTTTCAGCTGCTGTGTGGCCAGGGGGAGGCTGCAGCAATCTGGGGCAAACCAATTTTGTGATTTGTCATCTAAAAAGGGGAAGAGGTTTTAATCTGAAAGAGAACAAACATCCAATGTCCTTTATGTGGAACACTTACGTGAAGCTTCATCAGTGGTCAGGCGACTTCCTCCCCAGCTTCCCCTCACCAAGGACCCTCTGCACCTGTTTGCTGCCCTGTCGGAGACCACAGATACCCTGTAAGCTCCTGGGAAGATACAGGGGGGACAGGCCACACAAAGATGCCCTCTGGGCACTGGGCAGCTGCGTTGCAGGGAAATGAGGGGAGCCCAGGCCAGGCCATGCTGTTTCCTCACATCCTTTTGAAGTTGAAATTCCCCATCTAGGTTCCATTATTAAAGGGTAAAAACCTAAGAAATGGGATTACATGAGAAATGGGACATAAAGGACACGAGAAGACAGTGGGTGTCACTGGGATAGAGACACACAGAACCAGAGCACCTTGCTGCAAGTGAGGACGACATGGCCACTTCAGAGGACAGACTTGGAGTTGTGTCTGTATTTGAATCTCGACTCTACAAGCATGGTTTGTGTAAGTCACATAATCGCTCTGGGCTCACTTTCCTCACATGTGACGTAGAGAGATAGGCTCCGTCCACGGTACACACTTGACTCCCAGTGAGGTTAAAAATGCACCTTGTACCCCATAAATGCAGTAATGTACACAGTTATGATCTAATAAAAAATTTTAGAAATCAAAAACAAGAAAGAAAGAAAATTGAGAATGAGTATGATGAATAAGAATATGCATAGAAATAAGACAAAAGCCAGCAAAGTGTGGAAAAAAAACAACTGGAGAGCTCGGAGAAGCACCCAGGTCATCACAGCCCGACAGTCGCCCACAGGACGTGGTCAGCAGGTGTGGACACCCACCAAGCTGCCATCCGAGCGACCACTGCTGATGGACAGCAGCACCTCTGGGGAACAGCCCTTGGGAAAGTTGGATGGAAAATGATTCAGCTGTGAAGTTTGTAGGTGCAGTCAGCGTGTCGGTGAGCACTTTACATGGAGGAAGTGGTGACACAGGAAAAAGAAAGAAGGAAAAACAAAACAGCCCAGAGAGGGGTGGTGGCACCTCTTCCTGCCACCTGGGGAAATCAAGGCTGACGCAGGAGACATCGGACTTTTTATTATTTTGATTACAGGTCCTACAGACACCCTCTCCTAAGTGGAAGAAAGACGTTCTTCACCTCCTGTTCCCTGACTCCGACTGGGAGGACGGACTGTCCACGCCAGCCCCCAGAGCAAGCACACCGCCACAGAGGCAGCCGGACGTACAGCTGCTCACGCCCGTCCACCCCTCCTCACACCCGTCCACCCCTTCTGCCTGCTCCTGGTCCATGTCCTTTAGCTGGACACAGATTGCTGACCTCCAGACCAAGGCTGTGGTTGGCTCAAGGGCACGTGGCCACTTTGCGGGCTCAGCCTGGTGTGGTGGAGCCATACACGTGACTCAAAGCCAGGCTGGGTCCCATAAAAGAAACTGCTGCTCCCCGGCCCTGTGTGAAGGAGGGACAGGCTCCCACTCAAACCACAGAGAGGACAATGCCCAGAGGAGTGTGTAGCCTCCCCCTTGGCTGGCAGTTTTTGTGGTCCCTAAGCTTTTGGAGCAGAAAGTCCTTAGTCTAAAGGATGCCAGTGTATTTATAAAAATAAATATTCTCTATTTCTTGAGACTTTGGGAAAAAAAAAAAAGACGTTAAGTGATGACTTCATACTGAACTTCAGAGTCAAAGCATTCTATGCTAGACATACTTTTATCTGACAATGTCAGTGTTACTTTTTTTGCATTATTATTATTAGTGTTCAATATTTCATTGTAGCAATCTTCTGATTTCTTTTCTGAATGTTTTTATCTTCGTTCATTCCTTACTAGGTTTTTGTTTCTAGTCCTTATCTTAAACATTGTTACTGTTATTAAATTTTAAGCCTCTTTAATTTTGTAAAGGAAAAAAGTGGAAGTCAAATAAACACATGTACATGTATAGAGAAAATAAAAAAAATAAAAATAAAGGACACCAGAGTGCCCAGGGACTGCCATTACTCCACGCTGACACCCACTGTGCTGTGTCTCATTAACAGGACCGGCATGGGCTCTGGCCGAGGCTGCAGACTCCACAGCCAGAAGCTCGGCCCACTTCTGCTGGGCTCTGGCCGACCCCACTCGGTCAGACGCTGACCGGCAACACCAGCATCTCCTGAGCTGGAGGGGGGGCCGCACACTGGTCAGGACCACACAGGAGACTGTCTCGCTGCACTGAGGCCGCCTCCTCCAGCAGGACACAACAACTGTGGAGGCCACGCACAGAGGCCGTGCCTGGAGAGCCGCAGAGCCAACCTTCAGGGCTGGAGCCTAGGACATTCAGAAAGTTTAATTTTAATTTTTTTAATCTTTTTTATTAGATCATAACTGTGTACATTAATGCATTCATGGGGTACAAAGTGCTGATTTTATATACAATTTGGAGTGCTTACATCAAACTGGTTAACGTAGCCTTCACCTCACTTACTTGTTAATTTTTTAACAAACTCTCCCAAGTGATGCTGATGTTAGCTAAATTGGCAAATGGCTGAATTCAAGTGTGTCTTTTTTTCTCTCAAAATGTGTTCCCTGTTGACCCTTGAACCACTTATCCTATTTATTAAATAAAAATGCTTCAAATATTGATAATCTGTGGATACTAGCAATTGATATGAAATTACTACTTTAAACCTAAAATAACTTAAGATTTCAAAATGTTACACCTCTCTTGGAACCTGGGCACTTTCCTCCTCCTGCCCTTCAACATCAGGGCTCCACACTTTCTGGCCCTGGAGCTCTGAGACTTATACCAGCAGCCCCCAGAGTGCTCAGGCCTTTGGCCTCAAACTGACAATTACAGCATCGGCTTCCCTTGGTCTGAGACTGAAACTTGGACTGAGCCTTGCTACCAGCAACCCAATGTCTCCAGCTTGCTGACAGCCTGTGTGAGATTCTGAGCCTCCATAACAATCATGTGGGCCATTCCCCTCATAAAGCTCCTCTCCTCTATCTTCTACTGCAAGACTGCCTAGGGGCCGGGCAGGGTGGTTCACGCCTGTAATCCTAGCACTCTGGGAGGCCATGGCAGGTGGATTGCTTGAGCTCAGGGGTTCGAGACCAGCCTGAGCAAAATCAAGATGCCATCTCTACTAAAAAAAAATGGAAAAACTGAGGCAGGAGGATTGCTTGAGACCAAGAGTTGGAGGTTGCTATGAGTTATAATGCCACGGCACTCTACCCAGGTGACAGTTTGAAACTCTGTCTTAAAAAAAAAAAAAAAAAAAAAGTATCTAGGAATGACCTACCCTGAGCAACCTGCTTCCTATGCAATTGGAGAAGATAAAACAAAGTATCAAAAATAGAAGTCTGACAATACTTTAGTATGATAAATTCCCTTTGAGATAGTGAAATGGCCCTTAGTTTTAAGATCAAAACATAATTTGGTCAAGCTCTTATGGCAAGTTCATAATAAGAAAATTCACAGAAGACTGAGTTGTGAAACAGACAAAACAAAAGTTACACATCTTAGGGTTTTCAGCTGTAGCATCCTGCTCCCAGCTCCTCCCTGCAATCCCCTCTGTGCAACTGTTTTCTGGCATTTTATGTCTACATATGTCACAAACCCCATTTACTTTTTTAATGTAATTAACAATATTTTAAGGAATTATCTAAGAAATAATATTTTTAGTATCTACTTTTAAAATTTCTGGTGCTCTTACTTTCTTCGTGTGACTCCAAGTTTCCATCTGGTCCCATTTCCCCCCAGCCTAGAGAACTGCTCTGAACATTTCTTGCAGAATATGACTGTCAGTAATGAGTTGCCTCAGTTTTTCTGGGTCAGACAAAGTTTTATTTTTGCCTTCATTTTGAAAAATATGTTTATAGGTTATAGAACTCTGTGGTTATGGGGGGGGTCCCCAGTGCTACAAGGATGTCACTCCAGTGACACCTTCTTCCAGTTTGCACGACACTGGACAAGAAACCAGTTGTGACTGCCCTCTCTGTGGACGCATTCTGAACGTTCACGGACTTAGGTTTTTAACAGTTAATGACGTGTCTGAGATATTCCTATATGGCTTTTATTTGTGGTTATTGTGTTCAGACAGATGGGGTTCTCGGAGCTTCTGGGTCTTGTTTTGTGTTGAATTTGGAAGTGGCCTCTTTAAATGTTATCTTGTTCTCTTCCGCGTCCCTGGCCCTGGGACCCCAGTTGTGTCTGCATTCAGTGTCGGCCCCCAGGGCTCTGACGCCTGGTCCGTGGGCCCCTCTCCTTTAGTTTCCTTGTGCGTCACTTCATATGATTTCTATTAGCCTATCGTCAGGTTGATCAGGTTTTTTTTTAGCTGAGATTAGTCTACTGTTAACCTTCCAAAGGAATTCTTTATATCCTGTACCTTTGTTTTTTAATTTGTAGCATTTCCATTTGTCTCTTACAGTTTCTGTCTCTCTGCTGTTATCTCCCATCCGGCCGTGCGTGCCGCCAGCCTTTTCCTCCAGCCCATTTATCGTACTGCACAGGGGACCCTCCCTGCACTGGCCACCTCCTTCAGTAGACCTCATTAGACGGACATGTACCACATGTACGTGTCAGAGCCTTATGTTGACCACCGTCGTGTGGTGACCAGTGTGTCCCAGTCCCCTGAATGGTCAACTCACAGAGGTTCTGCTATATTTATCTCAGTTACTTTAAAGCTCAGTCTTCAAATTCTAACATCTGGGTCCCTCTAATTCTAGAGTTCTATGGATTAGTTTATCTGTTGACAATGAGTTTTTGGGTTTGCTTTATTTTCCTTTTCTAAGTGTCAATTTTTGATTGACTGCCAGAAATCATGTGTGAAATAATAATAGATATGGAAGTAAATATTATGCCCTTAAAAATATTGTTATTGTGGCACATTGGACAGGTGGGCGCCAGTCTTTTTAGGGGTTAAGCTGGATCCAGTGTTCTGTGCTCTGGTCACGACTTCGGGGCACCCAGACATCACCCTCTCGTGAGGGGCTGCTTCTGCTCACCGTGGTGGGAAGCGTGAGAGCTTCCGCGGTATTCCTGCTCCATCTTCCACCCTCCCCCATTCTGGTGTGCTCACCTCCACCTCGCCACTTCCTCGGGGGTGACCGCTAACGCACTAGCTCGTGGTGGAGGACGGGGTGACCGCTAACTCATTAGCTCATGGTGGAGAACGGGGTGACCACTAACTCATTAGCTCCTGGTGCAGGACGGGGTGACCGCTAATGCATTAGCTCGTGGTGGAGGATGGGGTGACCACTAACGCATTAGCTCGTGGTGGAGGACGGGATGACCACTAACACATTGGCTCCTGGTGCAGGATGGGTGACCTCTAACGCATTAGCTCGTGGTGGAGGACAGGGTGACCGCTAACGCATTAGCTCCTGGTGGAGGACGTGTGAACGCTAACTCATTAGCTCGTGGTGGAGGACGGGATGACCCCTAACCCATTAGCTCGTGGTAGAGGACAGGGTGACCGCTAATGCATTAGCTCCTGGTGGAGGATGGGGTGACCCCTAACCCATTAGCTCGTGGTGGAGAACGGGGTGACCGCTAACGCGTCAGCTCGTGGTGGAGGACAGAGGGCTTTTCTGTTGTCCTGAGCCTTGGTCGAACCCTGTGGCCCTGGGCTTTGGGGCTGGGTTTATGGGCAGTCCCACCCCTCCTTCCCATGCAGGCCTAACTCGGCCTCGGCTGTGTCGCTGGTCTTAGTGGGAAAAGGTCTCCCATCTACCAGCACCCTCTTTGTGTTTGGGGAAGGAGAGCCTCAATGGCTGTTCTCATAATTCTCATAGATCAAGGCTTCTGCTTATGGGCAGAAAAGAGTAATGAGAAAAGGGCAGAGTTTGTGTCTGTTTCCCAGAAGCCTTCATTGCCCCCTGCACGCCTGGGCCATGGAGGGCTCTAATCTGCCTCCTCCCCTGCCCACCCCTCAAGTTCCCAGGGGAGGCCTGTCAGTGAGACTTTGGTGTGGGAGGCCCTAGCATCTGGACTGATGTGTGGGCCAAACTTTGGTTTTTAAGAGTTCTTTAAAAATGTGAACCACTTCTGTCTTCCCTGTCTGGCCAAATGTGACATGATCACACGTCCTGCTCTCCTGGCCCAGCTTTCCCCTCTACAGGACCCACCTGCTCAGTTGTCTGTGAGCCAAGGCTCTCTGAAGGGCTCAGAAAAACTGCGCGTTTCGTACATCGCCTGGTTTTTCTTGGTGGGAGCCACACTCCCTGTGGCTCTCTACGTAGTAAGAGGAAGTGGAAGTCTGAGTTTGTCTTTAGTTCTAAACATGTGGTTGACTCTAAGCCTGAGGCAAATACAAAGTCATCCACTTCACACAGGAAGCCTCTGTGTTGAGATGTGTACCACTGCTCTCCCTCTGGGGCCCTGACCAGCCGGCCAAGGTGATTCCACAGAGCCCAGTCTCGGTGAGGCTGGGAAGGGGCTCAAGTTGTCGGGTGAGAGAACACAGTCTGTGTCCAGGAAGGGAAGGAAGGGGCTGGCTTGCTGGCTAGCAAAACCATGAGAAAAAGCAATAAAAGCTGCAATTCAAAAAATGCGCACCCACCCAGACTGGATTGTTCAAATCAGAAGAAGGGCAGACCCAGGGGGTCCAAGAGACAGCCTGCCCAGGGAGTCTCACTCTCACCAGCCTGGCCAGCTGGGCCTGGCTGATTTCGTTAGGGCGTGTCAGCCACAGACCCATCCAAGCACCCGCCAAAGGGTGGGTCTTCAGGTTGCCTGTCGGGGCCCAGCTGTGCTGTCTCTCTGTCCTAGGAGGAGCCCCAGTTGTGGCTGTGAGGGACCAAAGAGCAGAAGACAAAGGAAGGTATGACCCTCCTGCCAGAGTTGGAGACTCAGGGGTCCCAGAGCAGCCTTCCCCCAGGTGAGGGACCACAAAGCAGCCTTCCCCCAGCTCAGGGGTCCCAGAGCAGCCTTCCCCCAGCTCAGGGGTCCCAGAGCAGCCTTCCCCAAACTCAGGGGTCCCAGAGCAGCCTTCCCCCAGCTCAGAGGTCACAGAGCAGCCTTCCCCCAGCTCAGGCGTCCCAGAGCAGCCTTCCCCCAGCTCAGGCGTCCCAGAGCAGCCTTCCCCCAGCTCAGGGGTCACAGAGCAGCCTTCCCCCAGCTCAGGGGTCACAGAGCAGCCTTCCCCCCAGCTCAGGGGTCACAGAGCAGCCTTCCCCCAGCTCAGGGGTCCCAGAGCAGCCTTCCTGAATGTGCAGCTGCCCATTTTTTAACAGGCAGCTCGGAAAGGAAAGCTGAGCTGTTCTATGGTGTTTCTTCCCATTAATTTGTGTAGGAATCACCCGGATGCAATCTCGAGAACTAGCAGATTGTGAAGCAGTAGCCCGTGGTTGGCCCGAGGCTGCTCCAAGCAACGGAATGCTGCCTCTGGGGACCACATGGGCTCTCCTGGTGCCCTTGCCACCATGAAACCTGCTCCCTGACAGGCCATGACACATAATTAGAAGATCCACAAGTTGACTGAAGAGGCCTGGGGACCTGAAACTCTGACTTTTTCCAAGGGCCCCACTGGAACCTCAGGGCCTTCCCAAGCTCCCAGGACAGCCCCACCACACAGCAGGAGCACAGGTGACTACTCCCCCCAAAGTGCCCTGAGCGGACATAGCAAACACCAAGCCCGCCTGAGCCTGGCTCAGAGTGGGTGTGTCAGGACCTCGTCCTTCCAGCACACACCACTTATCTGCCTTTTCAAAGAATGCACCACGTACAAATGAGCACGCTGCTGTCAGCCTGGAGAACAAACTTCGTGAATTTATTTGCTGTGCACACTCCCCACCCTCCCCGTAGCCCTGGACCAGGCCCTGCTGGCAGCAGGACCTAGTGCTGGCGTTGTCCCCACCCCCACCTGCCCTGCGGCTTTGCTGTTCATGTCCCTCTGTGTCAGGTGACACTCCCACCAGCGAAGCCCTCTGCGCTGCAGCACCCCACACATCTGGGGCCACCAACGAGAGCTTCTAAAGTGTTTACAGGAAGATCTTAGAAAGCCCAGCTGCTCGACCTATCACAGAACCTGTGACTGTTTAATTCCAGATCCACTGGCAGGTAAGTTACCAGCAGAAGACAAACAGTTTCTACTGATGCTTTTACAGGAAGATGTCTGCGGGGAGGAGCCGTCCTTTCCTACAGGACTCTTATCAGCTCCTCTGCCGCAAAAATTATGCTTGACATACTTAATTGTTATCAGAGAAATTTTACCCAGGTTTTCTTTCTTTCTTTCTTTCTTTCTTTTTTTTTTTTTTTTTTTTCCTTCAGTTTTTGGCCAGGGCCAGGTTTGAACCCACCACCCCCGGTATATGGAGTTGGTGCCCTACTCCTTGAGCCAAAGGCACCGCCCTACCCAGGTTTCATTACAGATAAGAGTCCTGTGTCAGGCTCCCAGTCTCCAGGTCCCAAACCTGATCATTAGTTCCAGAGAAAACTATTCCTAAAAATAGACTTGATGAGTCCTGCTTTAAATTTTCTTCTGGGAATCATGAAGTATCTATTCTGATGTTTTACCCCACACAGGCAAGCAGACCTTCAGTGGTGCAGAGGTAAAGTGGGATCATTGCACCCGAGTGCCTTACACTGTCTCCTGTGTCCCAGTGGCCATGGTTGTGTTCACTGCTATTTCCAGGCCTCTCCTCCCGAGCAGCAAGCACTTCGCACACTTCACACGTCCTCCCCCTCTGAGAGGGACACATGGCTGCGCTGCTTTGTCAAACCCCTGAGACTGGAGGAAACGTGCAGGGCTTCTGGTCAAGGCTTTCCACTCTGGAGTCCAGTTCGTTCCTCTCTCCTCCTCTCCCTGGGGTTCCAGATGGTGGGGCCACATCTGTTTGCAGCAGGGGGGACACAGGAGGCAGTGTGTCCTGCAGCAGAAACTCACCTGTCTCTACTGATGTGGCTGTGATATCCTAAGTGATGGGACTCCCTGAAGACAAATAGTCTCAAAAATGTCTTAACCTCTTCGATTACTTCCTCAAGCGGTGTTGCAAGGGATAAAATGTTCATGTCCCACCTAGATTTTCACGGTGCGGTCAGCTGCCTCTGACCTTAGTGGCAGGAACCTTTATCACACCTGGGCCAAGACTGAAAGAAATGGAGGGTGGGTGAAGGTAGCGTGGACCCCAAGCCCCAGGACTGCGCACCTGAAGTCTGTGGAAGGGACGTTTTGCATCTTCTTGCAAATCTTCAGCTTTGTTTCCCTCTTGCTTTGCTACACAGGTACCATTTCCAACAGAATGTTACACAGGAGGCGTAAGAATGAGCACCTTTGTCCTGTTCTGATCTCAGGAGGGCAGCACCTCGCTGTCACATGAGCTGTGGAGACTGAACCCATCCAGCAAGTATTCTATTTTATTTATCGAATCTTTCAGTTTCAATTTTCATTTAGTTCTTGATGTCTTCTCTTTCTTTGCTGATTATCTCACTCTTTCCACTCATTTCAAGGAGAACTGTGGTCGTAGACACTTTAAATTCTCCATCTGGTGATCCCCCGTCTGCAGCATCACAGTGGCATCACTGCTCATGAGCTGTGCAAGTTACCACGTGCACGGGCCTTGGTAGGCAGTGACTTGTGTCTACGACGTTTGGACACTATAAACTTAACTTCCATGAAGATTGTCAGTACTTTGTGTTTTAGCAGACAACAGTCCAATGAAGTTCTAAGTTTCTTGAAACCTGTGCCAGACCTGTTCTCAAAGTGTCTGCAGAGCTATTCGGATCTCTGCTGTGTGTACAGCACCAGGGGCAGGCTGGGGCTGGGCAGCAGCCAAACCCACAGTTCAGTACTTTCTGAAATTACCTTGGTTTTTCTTTCAAAAGTATTTGTAGCCAGGCACTGGATCAGATTGCAGGTAACAAAACCCAACTAGATCCCTTCTCTCTTGCCATGGTGGAGTTTATTATCAAGGAGGGAAAGGACAGAAAAACCCAATAATTTTAAATGGTGGTAAGTGTCATAAAGAAAACAGGCAAGGTGGTAAAATTGGAAAAATTGGGTGAGTAGAAGGGATAATTTGGTAACATTTTCTACCATAGGAATTCAGCATTAGTTTGTCAAGTTCCGTTTTTTTAAGCTCTATGAGGACTGAAAGAGATTGTGCTTCCTCGGTGGATTTGGAGATAACTGATGCATTTACTGATACATTATTGCGTCTTCTTACTGAAGTATACAGCATATCTGTTTACATAGGGATTTCTGTATGTTCTGTATGTTCCTGTTTCTGTATGTTCTGTGTTCCTTCCAGCACAGACATGTATTTTTGTTTATCTTCTATTCTAGGAGAATATTGCAAATCTGTTACGTTTAATCATATTTTGTTTTTCTGCTGCAAACAGAATGCTTCTACTGCTGTCCACTGAGTTAGATTTGCTGTAATTTTCTAATTGATCTCTTGGGTCTGCATTATGGAACTAACAGTGTATTAGCTTTTCTTAATAACAACGAAAAGATTCTTAGCATGGCTACCATTTTTTGGTGAATAAGAAGTATTCACTATGACACATTAAAAGAAAGAAGCAGATATTATCCTGGGTGATGGTGATTCCCCCCCTGGCACACACAGGCTCGTGGCAATTCCCCCTCACACACTCAGGGTTGTGGCAATCTCCCCTTGCACACTCAGGCTCATGGCAATCCCCCCTTGCACACTGGCTTGTGGAGATTCCCCCTGGCACACTCAGGCTCGTGGAGATTCCCCCTCGCACGCTCAGACTCATCTTCATTCTTTCCCTGCAGTGTGTTGTGCTAACCTCTCCACGTGATCCCACAAAGTTTATACTCGACTGAAGCCACTAACAAACATTCTGAAGGAATTTCTTCTATTTATCATCTTTAGGAATAATGTAAATAACAAGAAAACAGCGTCATAAGAAGTGATTTATTTTTACGGAATACCCAACACAGTAGATCCTTAATGGTAGTGAAGTCGTGACTGGAACAGAGGACCAAAGAGGCTTCCCAGGAATGCCCATTCTGCCTGAGATTCCACAGCTCTTATAAAACGAAGAGTTGTGTTAATTGGGGTCTAGGTCAAAATCTCGGCAGCTGAACACGCAAGAACGTTCTCACTTACATAAGAACGCAGGCATCACGTCATCTCCACACACAGGCAGGACCCAGGCTCTTTCCCTGTGGACTTAGGGTCACCCGAAGGGCACACAGGAGGTGACAGCTGGTGAGCGGCAGCCTGTGGGTGGTTAACCCAGTGCTTTCCCTTCTTCACAGCAACCACAGACATGGTAAACAATCACTGATGTTTAGGATGGTGACATTGAAGTAACAACAGACTCTGGATCATTAAATAATAATCGTGGAGAGCAAAAATTAGCTGACCCACGTTTTAGATATGTTTTCAATGTTAAAGTTTGCAAACGTTTAATTTAAAGACAAATTTCAGTGAGAGAGCACCCAAGCTCTGACGGTCTTGTAACCAGGGTTTTGCTCTGTGCAGGCACAGCTGGACAGACTGACGTCCAGGACATCTGCAGTACGGCCACTGTTACATAATAGCCCCCTCTCGGCACACACATTGTTTCTAAAACCACAAACCACAGTGGAAAATTCAGCTGCTCTGGAAATAAATAGCTAGCCCGACTCTTGCAAATCTTCTTCCTATTATGGTGAGCATTCTAAGGTAGCCTACATTCCGGGTTCATCTTTAAGCCCAAGGTGATTGAGGAAAATGCGTTATCTGTGCATAAGAACATGTATGAATAAACATTACGTGATGATTACAATGGGGAAAATACAACACATTACATAGCAACACCATGCTTTGTAGAAAGGAATTGAGAATCCTGATAGTGAGATCTCTGGATGAGTTTTTCTCCCTGGCCCTGTATTTAGTCTCCCAGGCAGGCTTTAGATATTAGTGAGGCTTTTCTGTTTTTTCAGACAGCAGCTCACTCTGCTGCCCAGGGTAAGCGTGCTGTGGCCTCAGCCTAGCTCACAGCAACCTCAAACTCCTGAGCTAAATCAATCCTCTTGCCTCAGCCTCCTGAACAGCTGGGACTACAGATGCCCACCACAACACCCAGCTAATTTTTCTATTTTTAGTAGAGACAGGGTCTTGCTCTTACTCAGACTGGTCTCAAATTCTTTTTATTGTTATTATTTTTTTTATTATTAAATCATAGCTGTGCACATCGATATGATCATGGGGCATCATACACTAGTTCCATAAACCGTTTGACACATTTTCATCACACCGGTCTACATAGCCTTCCTGGCGTTTTTTTAGTTGTTGTGCTAAGACATTTACATTCTACATTTACTAAGTTTCACATATATCCTTGCAAGATGCACCACAGGTGTGATCCCACCTGTTCCCCTCCCTCTACCCACCTCCTCCCTCCCTCCCCTCCCTCTCCCAATGTATTCACCCCTACTATGAAACTAGTTTAGGGCTTTCACATGAAAGCTGTAACCCAGTTGCGACCTGAGAATGGGGGGAAGAGGGAGAGAGGGGGGCTGGACACAGTCTTGCACACACACAACCAAGCCCATACCCAGGGCCTGGCAGATCTGCACAGGAGGCACAGGGCTCCATTGGCCTCACGGGCAGCTGCAGGGCAGCACGAGAGCTTCCCTGAAGGATCCAGGACCCCAACTGAGAAAAGGCAGAGCAAGGGGAGGAAAGGATAAAGTTCATTTAACATGCGCAGCATGGGGAGTGTGATTACGGGGACACCAACCAGGTGTCCGGGCTTCTGTGCCTTCTTCCTGGGGAAGGGGGAGGTGACAGTTCTGAGGGGCAGTAAATGATCTTCAGGGAAATGAGTGGGCCCAGGAGGCAGACAACTTGTCAACACCTCTCTTTGGAAACCAAGCCTTCCTGACAGTTGGGGGTGAAGTTAGCCCAGATGTCATGTGGGGTCTGATGCTCAGTCTCTCCCTGTGATGGGATTCTAATCTTCTAATCTTCTCTGGTTAGTGAAATTTCAGGGAAGAGATGGAAGGCAAGAGCAAACACAGGAGCTTCAGAGAACAGCTCCCACCTGTGCCCCGGGAGGGACAGGGCTACAAGGCGAAAGGGGCTCACAAGTGCCAGCACAGCCACACACTGCACCCGGGGGCATCGTTTTCTGAGGCTCGACATAGCATCTGGGAGAGAGTGTGTTTCCTCCATCCATGTAAACATAATGGAGGAAACAAAAGTCTCCATTTGTTTTTTAGTAAAGTATCTAAGGAATGGGAAAAAAAGATATCCAATGTACTCAGTACTACTGTGAAACCAATTTATAATCACTCACACTTTTAAAAAATGAAACACAACTGTAGCCTAGGATGAAGGAGGGAAGGGGAAGGAGAGGGGAAGGGGGGGTGGGTTGACAGAGGGAGGGATAGTAGGGGGACCACACCTGTGGCGCACCATGCAAGTACAAGTTGGATCTGTCAGGTGTAGAACACAAATGTCTTATTGCTGTAATTGGGTAAATGAGGTGAAAGCTATGTTGATTAGTAGGATGTAAGCACTCCAATGTGTACAAATAATTAACACATGAAATCCCATAATGGCATAAATGTATTTATGATCTAGGTACAAATGAAAAAAATAAAAATAAAAAATAAGAAAGAAAAGTGTGTTTCCCGAGTCCAGCCAGCACCTTAGGGGAGGAAAGGGCTCCTTCTTCCCAGACTGACCCCTCTGTGGATCCATGACCAGTGAGTGATCGCATTTTCTGTTTTCCTCTAAGTGCTCCCTTGAGAGTAGGTCACGGAGTGTGCAGTTGGGTGGTAATGGGATTAGTATCTGACTTTGCCCCGGGATGCACACCCACTGCCTTCCCCTCGGCCACAGGTGACGTCTGGCGGGTAATAGGCGTGGGGCAGGGGGGGAACTGTATCATATTCTCCCCTCCCCTCCCCCACCAGTTTACAGATTTGACTGCATTCAGAATTACCCAGGGTCATGTTAAAAACACAGATTCTCAGGCCCTCCCTAGAGATCCTGAGTTAGCAGACTAGGCTACTTTTCCCCTGATTGGGCTACTGATGGGGTTTGTCCCCACCCTGGCGCACCTCCACCCTCCCTGGTGATCTGTGATCTGGCCACTGTGCTTTGTCTGGAGTTAGCCTCGTCTGTCCACCTTGTTCTGAATGCCGTGCCAACAACATGCACCTCTGGTGTCCCCAGCAGCAAGGAGCAGAGATGACCAACCTCCCCAGCCTCTGTGCGGAGACCCTTCCCTGTGCTGGTGTAGAGGTCACACTCCCCTGACTGAGAGCAGGGACACGGAGGCAGGTCTGTGCCCATGAGACAGGGGCTCCTCTGAAGGACCACGGGGCTCAAGGAAACCTAAGGCATCAGCTGTCCTATAGGCATCTGTCCTCCCTCCTCCACAGTGCTCAGTTCTGCATCAGCACCTGCCAGCTGTCCTGCCCCGTGCTCCCTCCCCATTTCCCCCCATACACATGTCCCCCCAGTGAATGTCTTACTCATGTCTAATTCTGTCTCGTGGCCATATCTCTGAGGACCTGGACTAAGGCACCAGCCAACTCAGACTTGGTCGCCCTTCAACCCCCTATGAACTCTGGGCCCGCAGCAGCTCTAGAAAACTGGCCCTGCTGGTGTTCTCCATCCTCCAGAGGTCACTCAACTGCCCCCCACCCGACTCCCGCCAGAGCTGAGCCGAGGCAGATAAGTCAGGCTCAAGGTCAGGTGCCGAGGCCCCAGCCTGCAGTCACAGGGGGGCCCCCATGCATGCGTTCATCCACCTGGCTACACTCCCACGCTGGGCTGGGAGGACAGCACTCCAGGGTGCAGGCAGATGCTGGGAAGCAGGGCATTCCTGTGTGCTGTGAAACTGGAGCCATGGGGGTCACGGTGCCATGCTCACTTCCAAATACGGTGGCCTGGGTGGAGTCTACCAAGGCCTTCTTTTTCTAGTCAGGGCTCTGGTCCCTGCATGCTGCCTGCCCCTCCACAATTGAGGCATCTCAGGACCCCAATTCACCCCCTGGAACTAACTACTCCACAAGCAGGCATGTGAGATAGGCTGTCTGCATATTTTGATGGAATTCCCAGAAAATGCCCAGGTGGGCCCTGGAGACCCGGCACAGACATGCCACGATTTTCCTCCTCCCAGGAGGCTCTTCTGAGTGGGAGCCTTTACTATGAAGCCAGGTGGTCTAGGCCCCCACAGCCTTTCCTACAGGGTCTCTGAGCCCCGACCAAGGTGAAAACGGAACTTCAGCTTGTTGGGAGTAACTTCACTCCGTAACTTGACTTAATTGCAAAGAAACTTCAGGTAGATGACACTGTAAATGTGTGTCCCCAAGCCCACACTTACTGTCTTGGAAAAGGAACAGAGAGGACCATTAGGCACTTTTGCTGAATAGTGGTTCAGTTGAGTCTGCAGAGATTTGGCAACGGGGTAAGGGTAGCAATCCTCTCTTGCCCGCTATTGCTGTGACCAAGGCGGCCAGACCAACTCTGTGGGCCAGAGCATGTCGAGTAGTGCAGGTAACGTCTGAAAATGGCTTGGGTTCTAAGTGGATCAGAGGAAAGTGTATACGAAGATCTCACCCATTCTGCCTCATATGTTGAGTCAGTGTACAATCTGGATACAGAGATGCCAAAATACCATGGGGACGTCAGAGCCAGCTGTTAAATTACCCAGGCTCCAGGCTCCCTGAATCCATGCTGGCAGCTTGAATTCATGTGGTGAGAGATCAGATTGGTTCCCAAAGTGGCAGCATCAAGAGAGGGGTCATTTAAGAAGTAACTGGGCCGTGCTGCCTTGGTGAATGGAGTGATCCATCCAAGGATGGATGAGTTAGTGGATTAAGGAGTTAATGGATTAATGGTTTATCCTGGGAGTGGGACTGGGGCTTTATAAGAAGAAGGAGACCTGAGCCAGACCCCTCAGCCCCCTCACGTGTGAGGCCCTGGACCGTCTGGGACACGTAGAGAGTAAGTGAGCTGTTCCTGGGTGCACATCCTCCATCTTGGACTCAGCCTCCATACCTGACATTCAGTTACAACAAGGCAAAATGGACCACAACAGAAAATTGGTAAAAGACACGGGGGCCATGGAAATTAGCAAACACTACAGACCAGGGCTTTACACCCTACCTACCTCAAGCTGGCGTCCATCACATCAGGAGGCCCACACGCTATGATCACCCAACGTACGACAAAGGCCCTGCTGCAACTTAATGGGGGGGTGGGCAGAGGTAAGGATGGTCTTTCAATAAATATGATCACTTGGACGTCATGTGGGGAAAGGAGAGCCTTCAGCCCTACCTTACACTGTCCATAAGGATTATTGAGAGAAGGTTCATAGACCTAGGTATGAAAGAGGAAACTTCTAGAAGAAAACTTAGACCACTGTGGTAGGCAGAACAATGCCCAACCACCACCACCAAGCCCACATCCTAATCCCCAGAGCCATACCGTTCTGCAGCTGGGGGAGTTCAGGTTGCAGGTGAATGAATAAGAGAATGAACAGCCTCCCCTGAAGCTTCCTGGGAAACCGTCCTTCCTCCCAAGATCTCAGGAGAGGGAAGAAAGTCATGTGCCTCGGACGGCACGTTGCAGCTCAGCCTCTGGGAAGTAAGATGTGTCTGTCTTATCAGGACGCCTGTCCCTCTAACTGTGCCTCTTGGAGGTGCTGGGGAATCTGAAGTTGGACCTGGACTACAGATGACGCTGGCTGTGACCTGGGGGTCAGACCAAGGCCCTGTTGGATACTGCCTTAGAGGATGCCAGGACCAAGGAGATGAGGCCAAGAGCAGGGTCGATACCTTACCCTGCATTTGTCTCTTCTGGAAGTTTTCCATTGTCCTTTCATAGATCAAATGGGACATCAAAAATGGGCTTAACATCAAAAATCCCTTCTGTCCATTTCTGGTCTTTCTCGGTATTTTGCCTTGTTTCAAGGAAGACTATAACTGTTCCTCAGCCAACACATCTCTGCACTTTAAGAAAGGTGTCCTCCCCAGGCTGAGGGACAGAGCAGGGGAAGAACACAGTAAAACCTTTAAGGAGAGGTAGGACCAGACTTCAAAGCCACAGATGACGAGAGAGCTCCATGGTCAGGAGCAAGGAGCTTTGCGGCCAACTGCCTGGGTCATGGATTCAAAGCCAAGCTCTGCCACATTCTGTGTGATCTTAGATGAGACTGACCTGTGACTCAGTTTACTTATCAGGAAAGTGGGGTTAATAACAGTCCCCACCTCAGAGAGCATCTGCCATAGACCAAGTGGGATACAGATATTAGCCCATCTTACTTACCATCATCATCATCGATGCCACTGTTAACTATGGCAGCAAGAACCTGGCCTGGTTTCCATCTTTCTTTCATGTATATCTGGCTCACGGGATTGAAGGGAAGAAACGTGACATGTGGGAGATTGGACAACACGAGAAGAAAAAGCCAAAGAAGGCTGAGCCACAGGGAATGGACACCGGCTTCTGCCCCTGGGATGGCCATCTTCCTGCTCCCCTCCGTGGGACCCGGGGTCTGAGCCCTCTCCCTGCAGAAGTCATGGGTGGGCTCCCTGCAGAAGTCATGGGTCAGCTAAGTCTTCAGGGAGCAGCCATCACCATTTGTTATCCCAACAGGGACTGCCAGACCCCTGCCCCCCACCCGGATGCCACCACTAAAATGAAAACACCCCACGCAGGTCAGCGGGCAGTTTATAAACACCCCACACAGGTCAGCGGGAAGTTTATTTTCTTTATTTTTTCACAAGCTTTGAATTCAGAAATAAGAGCCACAACAAGTTGGTTGTTAAGTAAAAATGGGAGTGATTACAAAGGAAAACTTTGTACAAAACTTTAAAAATCTGACTGCCCCGTCAACTGCCTCAGAGGGACCAGGACTCAGGCAACCCGGGAGCAGCTGTCACCCCACCAGGGTCAGCCCTGGGTGGGGATGGGGAGACCCCTTTCTTAGAGTGAACCTGGCTCGGCCAGAAGCCCAGAGCTGTCCGGAAGAGCATACACAGACCAGAAAGACAGCATGGCAAGTCACAAGTGCCACAGAGACCAGGGTTTCTGACACAGAATGTGGCTGATGCTTCTCTGCAACCAAGAAGATGCGCCCCCTGCCATTCTGAGAACTCACAGAAGACCTCGGTGGGGGCAGGGTGGGGTGGGCTTCCTTCTAGACTTGGGCAGGAGGAGCAAGGAGTAAACATCTTGGCTTTAAGAGTTTTGGGATTGCCCCCTGAGGGCTTAAGGTCTTGGCACCCTGTCTCCATCAGTCCTTGGCGATGTCCCCTCAGACGCACTCACAGACTTGCATACATAATTTAGTAACATGCATCAACTATCCTAGAACAGCTACAAGGGTGCAAAGGATCCACCACGCAGAGAGCCATGGAGCCAGGGGGGTTAGAAGTGGAAGGAACAGGACGAGACGATGCTAAAACCTGTGGTTCACTAGGAAGGGGGAGTGAGAGCACCATGCTCCGAGGTGAATTCAGCATGAACACACAACTGTAGGCAAGGAGTTTCCAAGCAAACACACCACACTAGTACCACTTCTTCCTAAATTGAAAAAAACGGGGGAGAACTTCATTCAATTTCCCCCTCCCTCCATCAGTACCAACTAAAACTGTGGGTTTCATAAACACTGGCGGGAAAAGGAACGGACGTCAGTCCCAGAATCCTTCACCCTAGCCCATCGCGCCTGGGGTTCAACCGAGGCTGGTGATGTTGGAGCGGCCACCGGGGGGTGCGACGATTCGGTGGCCGGTACGCCGGGGGTTGTTGTCGTCTATCTGGGCACCTGAAAGAGACACGGGTCCCATCATTTCTGGATCAGATCTGTTAACGTCAATTCCACGTGCTGCTCCTGAGGCCGTGGTGCCCTGCCCAAGCCCTACCTTTGCAGATGCTGTGCCCAGCTTCGAATGCTCCCCACTGTACCCACCTTTGCTCAGGACTCAGCACAGGGACCACCTCTGGGGAGCCTCCCGACCTCCACAGAGTCCGCTTCTCTCCTTGGTGCCTCTCAGCCCTGGGGCCACCCTCCTGCAGCCCTCACGACCTATGCTCTCTTCCTTGTCAAATTTCCCAGCAGAAACGGACCTTCCTGAGACAGGTGAGCAAACATGTACTGAATGTCTACGTGTACAGACACAGACTTGGTGCTGCAACATCTGTTCCTGCATTTAGAACACACAACACTAATCACAAAGGGGTGTGTTTATCCCTAATCTACAGATGAGGAATTTGAGGCTCAGGTCACGTGTCCTGAGGGACATAGCCATGGGGTAGGGAAGCCAGGATTCAAGCCCACAGTGGTCTGTCTCCAAAGCCCATGTTCTCATGCTCAGTGTCCCAACCTTCGAAGTATTTCATGTCCCACATGCATATATTTGCATGTGCCTGTGAACAGCTCAGAGCTGGATTCTCCTCCCTCATGGGCAGAGGGAAGGAGCGTGTGGGGAGTGGGAGGGTGCAGGCAGTTTTGTTTTAAATCTTCAAAGCCAAACCACCCATTCTAATCTTATGCATTTCCTTGCAATTTTTTTATTGTTGGGGATTCATTGAGGGTACAATAAACCAAGTCACACTGATTGCATTTGTTAGGCAAAGTCCCTCTTGCAATTGTGTCTTGCCCCCAAAAGGTGTGGCATACACCAAGGCCCCACTCCCCTCCCTCCTTTCCTCTCTCTGCTCTTCCTTTTCTCACCCCTCCCTCCTTCTTTCTCTCTCTGCTCTCCCCTTCCCCCACTCCCACTGTGTCCTTAATTGTCATTAATTGTCCTCATATCAAAATTGAGTACATAGGATTCATGCTTCTCCATTCTTGTGATGCTTTACTAAGAATAATGTCTTCCACTTCCATCC
>CAUYPK010135273.1:0-16840 GCA_963574355.1 Loris lydekkerianus
ATGTGCCATTAAATATTGTGGGTTAAATAGTTCAGTGGAATACAGTTCAGTTCAGCCGCCTACCTCTTCAGCTCAGCAGTGACTTGTGGACTGAGCTGAAGCACCGCCCCCTCAAGCGGACGGCAGAAGACGACTGGAGACACCTTTATGACCCGAGTATAAGCCGAGTTGTGCTGGGAAAAACTCGGCTTATACTCAAGTATATACGGTAGATAAGAAATCCAAAATGTAGAGGCAAATAATATTAAGAGGGAGAGGGGCAGAGTTAGGTCTTATGTTCATAAAGCCAAGCTTTCAAAGCTTATGTTGAGTTTTATGGGCCTATGTTGAAAGAAGACAAACAAAAGATTTCTTAAATTTTCCTAGACTGATACTATTTTTATCTTTGTTCCTACTCCATAAAGTAAAGAGTAACTGATATGTAAATTCCAAAGCCCACTCCAGCAAGCAAAAAAGAAAATCTTACATCATTTCGGTCTTTGGTCAGTCTCTCCTCTAGTTCCTGGGCTAACTGCAAAAGCCACCATTGTACCTAAAAAAATATTGAGACTTTAATTTTTCATTTAAATACTTTAGGTCTATTATATTTATTTATTTATTTTTAAGACAGATTCTCACTATGTCACCCTCGGTAGAGTGCCATGGCATCACAGCTCACAGCAACCTCAAACTCTTGGGCTTAAGCGATTCTCTTGCCTCAGCCTCCCAAGTAGCTGGGACTACAGGCACCTGCCAAAACACCTGGCTATTTTTTGGTTGTAGTTGTCATTGTTGTTTGACAGGCCCAGGCTGGATTTGAACCCATCAGCTCCAGTGTACGTGGCTGGCGCCCTAGCTGCTGAGCTACAGGCACCAAGCCTAGGTCTATTATATTAATAAAACTAGAGAGTGACTATTCAATTCTCCCCCAAACACCATTTTGCACCAAAGTTTCCCTCATAACCAAGGGATCAGTAGATCACAGAAATCTCAGTTCTCTCGCCTACCCTAGCTCAAGATTTTCATTTTCTTTTCCTGCTGGCATGCCATCAGGTGAATTTAAGCATGTTCTAGCTCTGAGAAAAAAGTAAAGACCCAAACTTGAGGAGGCATAATATCCTAGGCTTTCCAAGTTTCCACTTATTAAAACTCCAAGAAATTCCATTTTCAACTTCACTGAGTTCCATTTTATTTCTTTTTACATGGGAGAAAGGAAAAAATATGATAAATCACAAGTTAAACTAGTCAGTTTTCTACAAAGAAAGGAACATCTGTTCTCTTCATACTTTATAGTATAAAGCTCCCATCTAATCTATTAAACCTCCCTCAGCTACCAAAATCTACCCATTAACCCCTTTAAAAGAAGCAGTGTTCTTAGCAACCTCAAACTCTTGGGCTTAAGCGATTCTCTTGCCTCAGCCTCCCACGTAGCTGGGACTACAGGCGCCTGCCACAACATCTGGCTATTTTTTTTTTTTAATTGTAGTTGTTTGTCATTGTTGTTTAGCAGGCCTGGACTAGGCTTGAACCTGCCCACCCCGATGTATGTGGCTGGCGCTGTAACCACTAAGCTATGGGCACCCAGCTTCTCTTTTTTTTTTTTTTTTGAGACAGAGTCTCACTTCATTACCCTTAGTAAAGTGCCTTGGAGTCATAGCTCAAACTCCTAGGCTTAAGCAATTCTCTTGCCTCAGCCTCCCAAGTTGCTAGGACTTATAGGCATCTGCCACAACGCTAGGCTATTTTTATAGATAAGGTCCTGCTCTGGCTCAGGCTGGTCTCGAACCTGTGAGCTCAGGCAATCTACCTGCCTCAACTTCCCAAGTGCTAGGATTATAGGCGTGAGCCACTTCGCCCAGCCGTGAAGAAGTGTTCTTTCTTCTTTTTTTTTGAGACAGAATCTTAAGCTGTCACCCTGGGTAGAGTGCCATAGCGTTGTAGCTCACAACAACCTCCAACTCTTGGGCTCAAATGGTCCTTTTGCCTCAGTTTTTCTATTTTTAGTAGAGATGGGGTCTTGCTTTTGTTCAGACTGGTCTCGAACTCATGAGCTCAAGCAATCTACCCACCTTGGCCTACACAAGCAGTGTTCTCTTAAGAACACCTGCTTACCTGCTCCCGAGTAGACAGAGCTGTTTTTCCTGGGAAGTTTTTGCTACAGCCAATGGTTTTGGGTAGTTGTCTGGGTTTAACTGGATCATGTTCAATTCCTCTGCACATGGCATATAGCCAAGACCTAATAAAACCAGCAAAAAAACTTTAAGGCAAAATAAATTATTAATCTGTAGAAATAAAATAAAATACCTATATCATAATACCCTTTTATACTTATCATGAAAAAGAAAAAATCTGTCCAAAATTTAGTGACAGAAATCACTGACCTCTGTCCTTTTTTTTTTAGCATTTTATTTATTTATTTATTTATTTTAATTATAGATAAAAATATGCACCACAGATATGGCCTGACCCATGACCCTCCCTCCACCCAAACCTCCCTCCTCCCTTCCCCTTCCTTGGTCCTTTCCCCATAGTCTTGTGGTATAGTTGGCCTCTGTCCTTCTTGATGAATTCCAGTGGAACACATTGGCAAAGACAAGACTGGTTCTACTTTCTAAAGCCAGATCACCATCTATACTTTTTGAAAAGTGCTAAACAAGCCATTGATTCATATCCCCAAGTTTTTTGTAAAACACAATGATTTTAAGAAAACATCTTAGCACACATGCATGATGTAATTAATAGTATACACCTAGGCATAGAAGTAATAACTCGATCAACCACCCAGGTTTGTGAAAAAAACTACTCTAGAGCAATAGGCCATCATGACCTAATATTTTAAAGCAAGAAGGACCAGTAAAGTTACCTCAGAAACCAAGTGTTAACAAAAGGTAAGTCTGGATTTTACTAGATGCTTTTATCTATTTTTGACCTAGCATCTCCATAAAGGTTATGACTGAAAAATAATATAAATCACTTACCCATTCTTTTCCCCAAAATGACTCTGGAGCTGAAATTCAGTGAACTGAGTCAGTTCACCCATATATTCCACCCCTAGGATTTCAATGACAGAGGCCCCTAGCTTTCCTCCAAGACTACGGCTGATAACAAAGGAGAAAAAAAAAATTGATAGGTCACATCATAAATATCTAGTTGGCAGGAAACATAAGACATTCTTGCTTTTTTTTTTTTTTTTTTTTTTTTTTGAGACAGAGTCTCAAACTGTCACCCAGGGTAGAATGCCATGGTATAGCTCATAGCAACCTCCAACTCAGGCTCAATTGATCCTCTTGCCTCAGCTTTTCTATTTTTGGTAGAGACAGGGTCTTGCTCAGGCTGGTCTCGAACTCATGAGCTCAAGCAATCTACCTACCTCAGCTTCCCAGAGTGCTAGGATTACAGACATGAGCCACCTCGCCTAGCCGACAGTCTTGCTTTTGTCAGCAGCTTTCCAAAAGATTCAGGAAAAATAACAGCATGTATTAGTCCTGTAAACTCTTAATGTTCAGCCTAAGACTATATGGAATTTAAATACTTTGAGAGTTGGGACCTGAGAAGATTATTAATAACATAAAGAAAAAGATAAAGTTATTAATTAGCTGTCAACAGTTTTTAAAAGTTGTGATTATACAAGACCAACTGTCATATTAGGGGATTCAAATTCCAAACCCCCCAAAATTCCCTTCCAAGGCTAAAACTTAAGAATGTAATGTAGGCCAGATGTGGTAATCCTAGCACTTTTGGAGGTAAGGCAGGAAGATTGCTTGAGCCTAAGAGTTCAAGACCACCCTGAGTAACATAGTGAAACCTCATTTCTAAAAAGGAATAGAAAAATCAGCCAACCATGGTTGTGCATGCTCATAGTCCCAGCTACTAGGGAGGCTGAGTCAGTAGGATTGGTTGAGCCAACGTGTTCGAAGTTGCAGCGAGCTATGATGACACCACTGCACTCTAGTCTGGGCAAGAAAGCAAGATCCTGCCTCAAAAAAAAAAAAAAAATCTGTAAATATAAACCTATACTTAAGAATATGGGCCAGGTGTGGTAGCTTATACCTGTAATCACAGCACTCTGGGAGGCTGAGGCAGGTGGATTGCCTGAGCTCATGGGTTCGAGACCAGCCTGACAAGAGTGAGACCCCATCTCTACCAAAAATAGAAAAATTAGCCAGGCACTATGGTGGATACATGTAGTCCTAGCTAGTTGGCAGGCTGAGGCAAGAGAATTGCTTAAGCCAAAGAGTTTGAGGTTGCTATGAACTATGATGCCATGGCACTCTACTGGAGGCAACAAAGTGAGACTCTGTCTCAAAAAAAAAAAAAAAAAGGAATATACTCAAAATTATTAAACCTGGCCTTTGAGGCTCCTTATAATCTGTCCTTAACCCATCTTTCCGGTCTATTTCCATTACTTACCTTCCTCAATCTGGTCCTAGTTCATTGTAAATACCTTTTTTTCTTTTGCTCACAGTTCATTCAGCATCAGAAGAAAAAAATACCTTATACTTTCCCCTCTTTGTGCTAAAAAATTCTCTAAAATAGTTTTGTTTTTCTTTTCTTTTTTTTTTTTTTGAGACAGAGTCTCAAGCTGTCACCCTGGGTAGAGTGCTGTGCTGTCACAGCTCACAACAACCTCAAACTCTTGAGCTTAAGCAATTCTCTTGCCTCAGCCTCCCATGTAACTGGGACTTCAGGTGCCCGCCACAATGCCCAACTATTTTTTTTTTTTTTTTTTTTTTTTTTTGCAGTTGTCATTGTTGTTTTAGCTGGCTAGGGCCAGTTTCAAACCCACCACCCTCAGTGTATGTGGCCGGCACCCTGCCTACTGAGCTATCGGGGCCACCTGTTTACTACTATTCTTTTTTTCTTAATTGTTTTTAAATTTATTTTTTTATTTTTTTATTTTTTTCAAACACTTGTGTCGAAGGCTGACTTTATATAAATATTTTTATTTATAAAATAAATTTTATTTATTGCCCTTGGTAGAGTGCTATGGCATCACAGCTCATAGCAACCTCCAACTCCTAGGCTTAGGCGATTCTCTTGCCTTAGCCTCCCGAGTAGCTGGGACTACAGGTGCCTGCAACAACGCTTGGCTATTTTTTTGTTGTAGTTTGGCTAGGCTGGGTTCGAACCCGCCATCCAAAGCCCTATCCAAGTATATGGGGCCAGTGCCCTACCTACTAAGCCACAGGCACCGCCCTGTTTTACTATTCTTGTCTGATTCTCCTAATTGTGCCAAACCTCAAAACAAAATCTTATGCTTTTTTAAATGAATTCTTCCCAGATTACTCTCTTCTTGTGTGAATTTTGGTAATTACTCCCACAATTTATTTAGCAATTATTCCTATGCAGTCTTATGCTAGAACTTTGTTGTTGTTGTTGCTTTGAACTGTTACATCTTGTCCCTCCAACAATATTATAAGCCCTTGTGATGGAGACACAGTTGGTAGGCACAGACTAGTCATTTATTTGATTTGGCTTCTTCTCTGATGCCTAGTTTGGAAGCAATTCACAGCCCTGAACTCCCTGATTTGAAATTAGAGAAAAGAAAAGAAGTAAAATTGCTATTTGTTACTTCATAACAAACTTGAATAAAAGTCTAGAGGGAAGTTAAACATATAGCTAAAACTTGATTCATATTTTAAAATTTAGGATTAAGTACCTGCCACAGATAATCCAGAATTGAACGCTCATTAGGAAAAAAAGTCTTTTATCACATAGGCAGCAGCAATAAAAAAAGAAAAAGAGGGGGGGAAAAAAAGAAGAGAAAAAAGTCTCAGTGTATTTTTCAAAATTTTCTGTGTTGCTGCCATTCTAATGGCCTGGTACCTATTTTCCTGGCTGCAATCTTTTACAAGAACAAAAGAAACTACAACCAAAGTGTCTTTACATGGATACGAGTGAAATTTAAGGTGCTTGCTGAATACTTACATTTTGCGAATGGGCATTTGGCTGAAGAGCTGTGGGACTGATGCATGTGAGACCAGAGTCTGGCGGTTGGGCTTGTTTAGTCCACAAGCCAATTTTGCCAGGACCTAGAAGCATGGAAAGTATAAAAATCTCATTACTATCAATACACCAGTTTGTGAATATATGTATGTTCTTTTCTGTTTTTTTTTTTTGGGAGACAACTTCACTGTTGGACAGGTTAGAGTGCGTTAAGTGTTAGTCTAGCTCACAGCAACCCCAAACTCCTAGGCTCGGGAAATCCTCCTGCCTCAGCCTCCTGAATAGCTGGGACTAGAAGCGCCTACCACAACACACAGGCTAATTTTTCTATTTATCAGTAGAGATGGAGTCTCACTCATGCTCAGGCTGGTCTTGAACATCTGAGATCAAGCAATCTGACAGCCTCAGCCTCCCAGAGTGCTAGGATTACAGGTGTGAGTCCCCCTGTCAAGCCTCAGATTGTTAATATTATTACTAAAACACACACACAAAGCTTAAGTGCTATAAATAATGGTTTCAACATTAAAAATAAAAAGAAAACCAGAAACTCAAGACATCTCTAAAACTTGGTGTCCTACAACATTCACAGTGGAAAACAAGACCCATTATTACTATCCTTATTGCTATTCCCACCTCTCTTCCATTCTTGGTTTTCTCTAATTATTTTCCTCCTCCATCTATTCCCTGGGCTCCTCCCACTTTAAGAGGTTTAAAAGTAAAAGCTGCAGAAGAAACTCAAGGAAGATGCTTTTCTCAGTGTGTCCATTTAAAAAATGTTAAAACAAACCTGTTTTATCCTTCTCTGGGGGCCTCACACTTTTTGGCACCCAGGGACTGGTTTCTTGGAAGATGATTTTTCCAAGCAAGGGGTAGAAGAGCGGATGGTCAGTGTTACATTAGACTTTCATAAGGAGCCAGCAACCTAGATCCCTCACCTACATAGTTTACAGTAGGGTACACACTCTTGAGAGAATCTAATGCCACCTCTGATCTAACAGGAGATTGAGCTCAGGGAGCAGCTATAAATACAGATGAAGCTTCCCCTTCTCACCAGCTGCTCACTTCCTGCCGTACAGTCTGGTTCCTAACAAGTAATGGATGGGTAGAGGTTGGTGGCCCCAGGGATTGAGGACTGCAGCTCTACCCCATTTATTTACATTTTTTGATTAATACAGTACATTATGAGACCCAACTATGATAAAGATTATCATAATTTAGTTTCTGTTATAAAGACTAGGCCCGGCTCGGCACCTGTAGCTCAGCGGCTAGGGTGGCAGCCACACACACTGGGGCTGGTGGGTTCGAACATGGCCCGGGCCTGCCAAACAACAATAACAACTACAAAAAAAAAAAAAATCCAGGTGTTGTAACAGGCACCTGTAGTTCCAGCTACTTGGGAGGCTGAGGCAAGAGAATTACACCCAAGAGTTCAAGGTTGCTGTGAGCTGTGATGCTACGGCATTTTACTGAGGGCGACATAGTAAGACTGTTTCAAAAAGAGAAAAAAAAAAAAAAAATCACCCTCTAATAGCAAATGCTTTATACATTAACAATAAAGGCTGGATGCAGTGGTTCACGCCTGTAATCCTAGCACTCTGGGAAGCCGAGACAAAAGATCACTTGAACGGAGGAGTTTGAGACCAGCCTGAATAAGAGCAGAACCCTATCTCTAGTAAACATAAAAAAATTAGCTGGGTGTTGTGGTGGTTGCCTATAGTCCCAGCTGCTAGGAGACTAAAGTAGGAGGACTGCTTAAATCCAGAGAGTTTCTGATTGCTGTGAGCTAGGCTGAGGCCATGGCACTCTAGCCTGAGCAACAAAGTAAGACTGTCTCAAAAAACAAACAAAAGCAAAACTTAAAAATGAAAAAATTTAAATACTTGAGAATTCTTTTCTGATCCTCTTGCTCAGCCTCCCACGAACCTGGTACTACCAGCGCCTGCTACAACACCCAGCTAGTATTTCTATTTTTAGTAGACTCTTGCTCAGGCTGGTCTCCTCCTGCCTCAGCCTCCCAGAGTGCTAGTTATAGGTGTGAGCCACCTCAACCAGCCGAGGTTCTCTCTGTTGCCCAGGCTGGTCTCACTCTCCTGAACTCAAGTGATCCTAACTGCCTTGACCTCCCAAACTACTAGAATTACAAGCATGAGTCACCACATCTGGTCTCTAGAACTCTTTTCAAAGAGTAAAGCACTTCAGTGGTATCATTTTGCCAATTATAATTAATAGAAAAAATATAAAATCATTCTTTAATTCATTAAAGAGATTCTTATTACTTCTCACCTGAGAATAGATTCTTTAGGAACTTCTACTAGGCAACATTTTATCTGATTTAAATTACACTGGGACTGTTGTTTCCTCTCCCACCATCCAAAAAGAAAACAAGGCCCAGCACAGTAGCACTCTAGGAGACTAAGACAGGTGGATTGCTTGAGCTCAGGAACTCAAGACCTGAGTAACAGTGAGACCCTATCTCTACTAAAAATAGAAAAAACTAACTGGACACCATGGTGGCTGCCTGTAGTCCCAACTACTTGGGAGTTTGAGGCAAGAGGATTGCTCAAGCCAAATGTTTGAGGTTGCTGTGAGAGATGATGCCACAGCACTCTACACAAGCAACAGAGTGAGTGTTCTCAAAAACCAAACCAAACAAAAAATTTTGTTGGGCAGTTTGGCAATTTTCCTCTTATAGGTAGGAGGGGAGGAGGTAACAATCAGAGATTCTCAGTCACTGACTAATTATTGAGCCACGGTCAGAAGGTGATTAATCATAAAGCCATTTATTCTGCCGCTAGATTGGTGAGAATTATGTTCACTGAATTTAAATAATTGTCCAAATTAATAAAAATTTATTATTCCATTTCTCTTATTTCTCTCACTGGGAAAGGGGAATTGGGAAACACAAAAAACACCCAGGCAACTCCACATAAGAAAACAATGTAAAAAGATTCAGCAAGTGAAAATAAAATAAATAGGCTAATATATGAAAGTTCAAAAACTAGCCTCCTTTCTACAGGTAATTCAGTCATATGGAAATACTGTCATCCCTCAGTATCCATTATTTGGACCTCAACATGATTTTTAAGCAGAAACTCATTTCAACATGTATGTATAATAATTTTTTTCTTGTCTTAGTACCTTTATCTCATGGGTAATAATTTAGATGTCCCAATATCCTTGCTGTTTCTAAGATATGGATGTTTCTGTTTGAAATCTACTATTAGCCTTTACCTTATTATGTGAAATTCCAGCTGAACACTGAAAACCAGTCTGCTTCTCTATGGCTGCTCTCATTTCCTCCACAATCACTGCTCCCACGGTGAGCTGCAGGTCTGGAGAAGCGATGCCATCAAACTGAAGAGAATGAAGCCATTGAAATAAACCTTGTTTTCGCATCTCCTCTGAAAAAGTTGAGAGGTCACATTTAGGCATTTTTAAAAAGTATTTAGTTGTGCTATGTAATGTCGAAATGCTTAGACTTTAGGTACTTTAGATACGTAGCTTTAGAAGTCTACATGGCAGCCAGTTTAGAAGACTGCTTACAAGGGAGATCAGTTAGCTTCAGCACAGGCTAAACCTTTTTGCACATTTTGTTTTTCTTAAGAGATGGGATCAGGTTGGGGCAGTGGCTCATGCTTGTAATCCTAGCACTTTGGGATGTCAAGGTGGGAGGATCACTAGAGGCTCCTGGGAGTTTAAGACCAGCCTGAGCATAAGTGAGATTCTGTTGCTATTAAAAAATACAAAAATTAGTCCACGGTGCTGTACACCTGCAGTCCTAGTTGCATCGGGAGGTTGAAGTAAGAGAATTGCTAGAATCCAGGAGTTTGAACTATGATGTATGATGATACCACTGCTCTCTAGCCCAAGTGATACAGTGAGACCCTGTCTCAAAAAACAAAAACAAAGGCAGGATGTGGTGGCTCACACCTGTAATCGTAGCCTTCTGGGAGGCTAGGACATGTGGATTCCCCGAGCTCACGAGCTCAAGACCAGCCTGAACCAGAGCAAGATCTCATCTTTAAAAATAGCTGGGCCCGGCCAGGCGTGGTGGCTCATGCCTGTAGTCCCAGAGCTGTGGGAGGCCGAGGCGGGTGGATTGCCTGAGCGCAGAGGTTCAAAACCAGTATCAACAGCAATGAGCCAGAGTAAGACCCTGTCTCTAGTAACAACATCAAAAACAGCCAGATGTTGTGGTATGCGTCATGTAATCCCAGCTACTGGGAAGGCAAAGGGACAGAGAATAGCCAGAGGAAGAACATCTAAAAAAAGAAAAAAGAAAATGAACAACAAAAAAAGGTACTTCAAACGAATGAGCAAGCTAAAAAAAAAAAAAAAAAAAAAAAAAAAAAATAGCTGGGCCCTGTGGTGGGTACCTGTAGTCCCAGGTACTTGGGAGACTGAGACAAGAGAATCACAAAGTTTGAGGTTGCTGTGAGCTGTGATGCCATAGCACTCTACCGAGGGGGACAAAGTAAAACTCTGTGTCAAAAACAAACCAACCAACCCTCAAAACAAAACAAAACAAAAAGAGATGGTGGCTAGCTAGGCTGCCCAAGATAGAATCAAACTCCTGGGTGCAAGCAATCTTCCTGTCTTAGCCTCCAGCATAACTGGGACTACAGGTACATAGCCCTGCACCCAGCTAAGGATGAACCTTACCAGGTGCTAATCTGCCACAAATATTTTGTATTAATATCATCTCTCATGAGGAATGATTTTTTTGAGAGAGAGAGAAAGAATCGCTCTGTTGCCCAGGCTACAGTGCTGTGTCATCATCCTAGCTCACAGAAATCTCAAACTCCTGGACTCTAGTGGTCCTCCTGCCTCAGTCTCCCACCACAAAGCCCGGCTAATTTTCCTATTTTTAGTAGAGACTGTCTTACTCTTGCTTGAGCTGGTCTCGAACTCCTGAGCTCAAGGGGTCTTCCTGCCTCAAGCATCCCAGAGTGGTAGGATTACAGGCGTGAGCGGCTGAGCCCGATGCATAATGATTTATAAACACATTTGTCTCTCCCCAAGTTCTACTGCACTTTCCTCTTTGCACTTCCACTTGAACATCTCCAAGAATTCTATTGTTATTCAATTAGAAAATATTCACAATTCAAGCCTCAATACAAGCTTATTGGCATTTACATATTTTTAGGAGCTGGTTCCAGTTGAGTAGCTTTAAATTCATTCAAAGGCATTGTAAGATTTATTCTAACAAGATGTTTTAAGATAGATGTAGCTTTGGCCTTGAAAATATCTTACTTTTGCTGAGTACATACGAATCTCTTTTTCTACCCTTAAATTTACTTCAACTCTAATCCTCAATCTCCACTTCCCTAAAAAATAACTCTTGAATTTTTCATTATTGTTTCAAGCTGAACATAACTAAAATCAAACTTATATCTTCCTCAAAGATTCCTTCCCAACCTAGTCCCTATTACTATGACGGTTTAAAATCCAAGTAATATTATTTTCTTTTATTCCCCATAATGTAGTCATTTAGCCAACAGAATCCGCTTCAAAATATTTCACATATGTATCTATTACAACCCACTCTATTTTATTCAGGTTTTCTGTATTTTTTTTTTTCCATGACAACCTTGAAAAAGACTATCTAGAACCCTTTAACTCCTAAACTATCTTCAATCCCTGAATGCCCTCAACTTAAAAAAAAATTTTTTTTTTTTTTTTTTTGAAACAGTGTCTCACTCTGTCAACCAGGCCAGTGTCCTTGGTGTCAGCCTAACTCCCAGCAACCTCAAATTCCTGGGTTCAAGCAATCCTCCTGCTTGGCCTCCTAAGTAGCAGAGACTACAAGGTGCTCACAATACCTAGTTTTTTTTTGTTTTTTTTTTTTTGTTGTTGTTGTTGTTATTGTTGTTTGTTTGTTTTTTGGTTTTTTGCATTTTTTTGGCCGGGGGCTGGGTTTGAACCCGCCACCTCCGGCATATGGGGCCAGCATCCTATCCCTTTGAGCCATAGGCACCACCCAGTTTTTTCTATTTTTAGTAGAGACAGAGTCTCGCTCCTGGACCCGCTGGTCTCAAACTCCTGAGCTCAAGAGATCCTCCTACATCAGCCTCCCAGAATGCTAGGATTATAAGCTGAGCCACCTCACCTAGCTCCCCAACATATTTCACTTTTTTTTTTTTGAGACAGAGTCTCACTTTGTCATCCTCAGTAGACTGTCCTGGTGTCATAGCTCACAGCTACCTCAGACTCTTGGGCTCAAGCAATTCTCTTGCCTCAGCCTCCTGAGTAGCTGGAAATACAGGTACCTGCTTCAACTCCCAGTTATTCTTATTTTTTGACCTGGAGTCTCACTCTGTTGCCTGGGCTAGGGTGCAGTGGCATCATTGTAACTCACAGCAACCTCAAACTCCTGTGCTCAAATGATCCTCCTGTCTCAGCCTCTGGAGTAGCTGGGACCACACAACTGTAGTAGTTGTGCCACCACAACTGGTTAACTGGTTAATTTTTCTATATTTAGTAGAGACAGGGTCTCCTTGCTCAAGCTGGTCTTGGAATGCCTGAGCTTAAGCAATCTTCCCACCCCAACCTCCCAAAGTGCTAGGATTATAGCACGAGCCACCATGACCAATACTTCATGATTTCTAATGCTATTATAAATGAACTTCATTTTCAAATTTCAACTTCCCATTTTTCATTTTAGTATGCAGAATTACTATTGATTAGTGTGTATTGACCATGACCTCTGTGACCTTGCTAAAAACTTCACTTTTATCATAACTACAAAAGAGCAGTCCCTTTACTAATAAGAGGTGTGCCCTTATCTGTGCGATGAATTGCTTAGTGCCTTCCAAGCTCCCTTTTGTTGTTGGCAGAATTCACCTTTGTAGCCACAGGATTAAGGTCCCCATTTTCTGGCTGGCTATCAGTAGAGTTACAGCTCTGAGCCTAGTCATGTGGTCTTCTTCAAAAGGCCCTCCAAAAACATGGCATCCTGTATCTTCAAAGCCAATAAAGAATCTCTCCAACTTCCTACAAACTTCTTTTTTTGACAGCTAATTCAACAGTTTCTTTTCACAGTTTTTTCTTTTTTTTTTTTTTCTCCAATAGTCTCTCTGTGCCCTGGGTAGAGAGCTGTGGCATCACAGCTCACAGCAACCTCAGACTCCTGGGCACAGGTAATCCTCTTGCCTCAGCTTCCCAAGTAGCTGGAACTATAGGCACCCACCACAATGCCTGCTGGTTTTTTTTCTATTTTTATTAGAGACAGGATCTCACTTTTTCTCAAGCTGGTCTCGAACTCCTGAGCCCAAGTGATCCATTTGCCTCAGTCTCCAGAGTGCTAGGATTCTGAGAAAGCCACTGTGCCCAGCCTTGCTGAGAATTATTTTATGTAAACTCTACTACTTAAACTTTTCACACACATAACCTGTTTTTTGTTGTTGTTGTTGTTTAAGAGTCAGTCTCTCACTCTATCATGCAGGCTGGAGTAAGCATGTAGCTCACTGCAGCATCAAACTCGAGGGCTTAAGTGATCTTCCCTCCTCATCTTCCCCAATAGCTGGGACTGTAGGCATGTACCACCTCACCAAGCTAATTTTTAATTTTTTTTTTTATAAAGCTGGGGTCTCACTATGTTACCCAGACTGGTCTTGATCTCCCACCTCAAGTGGCCTCCCAAAGTGCTGGGATTACAGACATGAGTCACTGCACCAAGTTTTACATATCTGTTACAGTAACTAGCTCTTAATCCATGAAGAACCTAGATGCCAAAGCTGAACAGAAAGCTTAGCATCAAAATACTACAAATACCTGGCTTCCTAGAAATGAAATAGGTCACTTCTATGAAAAATAATTTCTAGGTTACATCCATTAGATTAGATAATTTTTGTTATCAGTTTTTTGGTTGCACATATTATACAAAGACTTAGAAATATGATATGAAATATAGGCAGTCCCTATGTTACAAACATCCAACTTATGTACAGCTTGCACTTATGATCAGGGGCCATTAAAGTCCCCAAGTTACAAACATTCAATCGATGTATGACTTGCACTTATGGAGACTTTCCCACGTAATAGGTTAAGGTACCTGTTCCAACGTACATAGATTCAACTTAAGGACAAACCTACAGAACCTATCTTGTTCACCTAACTGTATCACCATAAACCATTTACTAGATAGATACTGCACTGTTCCGAACACTACACATAATGAATGTCACTGAATATGGGAGCTTAATAAGTTGGATACACTAAAACAACACACATATAAGACATACAGAAGAATTTCTTTATAAATATAGACATATTTTAATAAAAATGTACAGGTAAGCCAGGTAGGAATAGGAGTATGTCCATTTGAATTAACATTTTGACTGCCAACAAAGGTACATACCACTGTCTTTAGCCAGAGATAGCAGAGCTCTTAAATTAAGCTTTGTAGCTGAAACCCATACAATGTGTAAGACTAACTGTAATTTTGAGGTATGTGGGTATCAGAGGGTTTGTAAATCTCTTGAAAACTGCATGCAAAATTGTCTTATGTGTAGACATGAATTTTTATGAGGCCAGAAAGGGACTACAGCTTTTAATAGATTTTCAAACAATATAGAACCTCAAAAAACTTTAAAGAACCACTGATTTAAAGCATTATTAAAAAAAAAAAAAAGCCACACAATAACATGTGGTACAAAGTGAGCAAACATTCCTTATTATAATTAAATTTCTGAGTCTAATTCCAGAGTAAAATCTTGACATTTTTCATTATCCAATGTTTATGTACTATAACTTCACCTCTTTTATATAAGTGGTGTATTTTTTACTGTGGGTTATATTTTTCCCAGAGAACTAAAGGATATAAAACCCCTAAATCAACAAACTCTGTCGACAAACTCTGTATTATCAGGATGAGAGAATAAATAATTCCTTATGTCTCAAGTTTCCCCGGGCAGTTCTACTACTATCCTTCAGCACAACACATTAAAGGTGTATCACATAACTGTTCAACAGCAAAATCAAACTTTACATCCTACATCTTATTTTATCACCTACATCTTATTTTATCACATGGAACCCATGGAAAATTCATTACCATGACTAAAAATAAGCTAAACTCTCTTGGAGCTTTTTGTGGACAAATCTGTAGTGTTTCTGTAAGTAGTACTAGATTAACTGCCTAGAGAAGTTAACTTGTTACAGGATGTGTCCAGTTTCCTTTTGGTTAGTGTTCAACATTCAAAGTTGTTTTTGTTTTTTTGAGACAGAGTTTCATTATGTCGCCCTCACTAGAGTGCCATAGTGTCACAGCTCACAACAACCTCAAACTCTTGGGCGTAAGAGATTCTTTGCCTCAGCCTCCCAGGTAGCTGGGACTATAGATGCCCACTACAACACCTGGCTATTTTTGTTGTTGTTATTGCAGTTATTTAGCTGGTTCTGGCTGGGTTCAAACCCGCCACCTGGGTGAATATGGCTAGTGCCATAACCACTGTGCTACAAGCACCAAGCTAGCATTCAAAGATTTTTATTGAAAGAGTTCTTCTGAATACGAACAGTGTTACAAGAACAGTGTTACAAAATAACGGTTCAAAAATTACATGTTACAAATGAAGGGCAGAAGAGATACACTGTTTTAAATATAGCTATTACCAAGAGTACTAGAAAATACCTGGGAAAAAGATGGAAATACACTTGTTGAAAAACCTCTAGATACATAATTCTTTGTTCTGGGAGATACAATTGAACTCTACTTTCATAATATTCAACTTGAAATAAATATATAAATTACAATTATTTTTTTCTTTGAGATAGAGTTTTACTTTGTTGCCCTCTATAAAGGGTTATGGCTTCATAGCTCACAGCAACCTCAAACTTTTGGGCTCAAGTGATCCTCTTGCCTCAGCCTCCCAAGTAGTTGGGACTACATATGCTTGCCACAAAGCCTACCTACTTTTAGAGACAGGGTCTTGCTCTTGCTCAGGCTGGTCTCCAACTCCTGGGCTCAAGCAATCCACCAGCCCTGGCCTCCAGAGTGCTGGTATTATAGGCATGAGCTACTATACTGGCCTAATAAATAAGAATTTATATAAATTCTTAGATCTGGAATTGAGAGGTACCATAAGTTTTCTATTGCCTTAATTTTATTCTAGTCTAAGAAAACGATTTTTAGCCTTCAAATATTTTATTTATTAAAGCCCTTTATACAAATTATATCACAAGTTTTTGTCAGATACATCAAGTAAATACAGATGAACTTTTAAATAAAGATAAACTTATTAAAAATCATTTATCATTCACTTACACATCAATAACCAAGTATAAAAATGTGAAAATATATAAAATCACAATAGCAAAATTTAAAACAAGAACATAACAAGTGAATGCACAAGATCTTTACAGAGAAAAGTAAAGCTTTAGTAAAGATGTAACAATTGGATACTTTTAAAAAAAAGGAAGCTTGATCTTCATGAGACAGACATACACAGACACACTGGATTGTTGTTTTTATCTCTAAAACAATACAATTTTTAGAACAAAATAATATCTTCACAACCTTCAGGTAAGTAAACACTTTTTTTTTTTTTTTGAGACAGAGTCACAAGCTGTCACCCTGAGTAGAGTGCTGTGGCATCACAGCTCACAGCAACTTCAAACTCTTAGGCTCAAGCAATTCTCTTGCCTCAGCCTCCCAAGTAGCTGGGACTACAACAGGAGCCCACCACAACTCAGGCTATTTTTTGGTTGTAGTTGTCATTGTTTGGCAGGGTGGGGCTGGATTCCAACCCGCCAGCTCTGGTGTATGTGGCTGGCACCCTAGCCAGGGGTGGCGAACAAGTTCGACTACGTGCTCGGAGATCGCTCCTCAGAGGTCCCTCCTCAGAAGCAGCACAACAAAATCCAAACTTGGCAAAGAGCCACAGTATACAAAATAATGATAAGAGGCAAAGAGCCG
>CAUYPK010135274.1:0-16192 GCA_963574355.1 Loris lydekkerianus
GTTGCCCATGACTTCAGAAATCACACTGACCTTCTCTTCCTGAACACAAATAACTGGAAATATTATTCAGCACTCAGTACCACACTACTCTTAGTACTTTTCACACCATACCTTTTCTCTCTGGTTGAATTTCTACTTTCTCAAGGGCAAGGACATTGTCACAAACTTTTTTTTTGCTTTCACAACATCTAACAGTGTTTCTTACTATGGGTTTCTGTCTCCTAAGAACTGTGAAGTCATTTTAAGACACCTTCAAGTCTATACATGCATGTTTTTCTTCAGTCAGTGAAGATACACTGCTGGTATCCAAATTAGTTGAACATAGTAGGCACTTAATAAGTATATGGATAAATTTAGAATGGTAAAATAAATAAAATGTTAGGTATAGAGACTTTTGGGAGTTTAAAATTCGAACTACTTTGAGATTATAACTTTATTACTGTATATCAGTTATGCGTATTAGAATTTTTAACACTTTGGTAACAATTGCTCCTGAGGAAAGAACTGGTAATATATATTTTAGTTCTCCTCCCTTCCTGTCTTACACTGTCATGTGTATGGTGGTCATTCAGGAAATATTTGTTTATTGATTGGTTTCTTCTAAACTGTAAAATTTTTGTGGAAATAAAATACAGGCTTGGGGTGTACTGATGGCATATGTGGTCACTTAAAGTTCCATAACTACTTAAACTTAAATTTTTAGTTTGTTTGAGGGCATGAATTAGATTTGATTGGCACATTCTCTATGTTTGTATAACCTTTTTTTCTGGGCATGTTTGTTAAAGAATTTAGACTCCAGTTATGCAATGGACATAATAAAGAGTTAATTTTAATTTAATGAAATTATAATGTTAATTATTTCTCAGGTGAATGCAGAACATTGACACAAGAAACATGCCACACATGTCCAGTATTAACTCAGGCAGTGGAAGCCCTGCAGAATAGACCTGTCTTATGTAAGTTGGTGACTTTCTTCTTTTTTTTATCTTTTCTATTTTCTTTTTTAAAAAACTCCAATGGTAGTGAGAAGTGACTTTCTACTAATTAAAAAAGAAACCGTACTTTTCCTTTGATAATTTACATTTTTAGTATTATCAAATTCATAGTTTGATTAATATTCATAATTTACGGTAATATTTTTATCTCAACTTTCATGTGTATCATTAGCATATCAGCTTATTTGAATATTACATGCTAAAGAATACAGTATGGAGAGGAAACTCAAGGTGTCCCTGTATCTAGTCTATATCTTATTTATGTAGAGGTCAGGGGATTTCTTCAGTCTGTCATCTCATTTAACCCTGTTGAAATTCCAAGTAATTAAAACTCCTGTGTCAAACATGCCTGGGGAGAAGAAAGTCACATTGGGACTATAGGAAATAATTACCCAGAGATGAGAAAATGAATATTTAATATCAGTATTCTATTAATATAATTCAAGAAAAGAGAGGGTTCAGGTCTTTGATGAGGTAAGAATCCTGTACCTTTTATTTATTTATTTATTTATTTATTTATGACAGAGTAGCACTATGTCACCCTTGGCAGAGTGTGGTGGCATCACAACTCACACCAACCTCAAACTCCGTGGCTCAAGCAATTCTCTTGCTCCAGCCTCTGGAATAGCTGGCACTACAGGCACCTATGCCCAACCACCTTTTGGTTGCAGTTGTCATTGTTCTCTAGCAGGCCCAGGCCTAGGCATGAACCCACCACCCTCGGTGTATGTGGCCAGCACCCTACTCACTGAGTTACAGGCACTGAGCCTGAATCCTGTACATTTGAAACTTTTTGATATTTATTTTTTATTTTGTACAATGTGGCCAAAAAGTTCATGGGCAATTTAAATAGTTGCTCATAAACTTTATGGCTACCCTTTATTTTAATTTTCTTTTTTTGTTTCTCATACAATAGAAGGTAAATTCTTTTTTTTTTAATGCCTAGGATGATACGAGAATTAAACTTTAGGTAGACTATGTTGATGATAATTCAGGAAACAGAAAACTAGGGGACTCTTACCAAGGTATTGAATCCTGCTGTGAATCATCCCTGTTAGATATATCTTATACTATTTTTAGAGAATTTCTCTATTACTTCCTGACTTAGAATGTTATTTATCCCATAATAAGTTTACAGAACACAAATGCTGTGACAATTTTGTAAAATAATAACACTCAAGTGCCACTTTCTGAGTACTGTGTGTTAAGTACCATTCTGAGTGCTAAAGAACCACATCAGTGAAGCACTGCCTTCAAGTTGCTTTATTTTATGGAACCAAACATAAACAAATGCATTTTAATCAACTATATTAATTATATAGGATAAGATCATGTCCCAGATGCCATGTGAAGGAAGTATTCTGGGGTAAGGTAAAGAGATAATATCTCAGAAAGTTTCCCAAGGGAAGTAGGTAAAAAGTGAGTTGTGATTATTGAATAGGCATTTTCTTAGAAGAAAAGTTAGGACAAGCTCTGCGCTCATAACTCAGTGGTTAGGGCACTGGCCACATGAATGGGGGTGGTGCGTTTGAACCTGGCCCAGGCCTGTTAAGACAAAAAAACAAATAGCCAGGCATTGTGGCTGGCGCTTGTAGTCCCAGCTACTTGGGAGGCTGTAGCAAGAGAATCTCTTGAGCCCAAGAGTTTGAGGTTGCTATGAGCTATGACACCACAGTGCTCTACTGAGGGTGATATAATGAGACTCTGTCTCAAAAAAAAAAAAAAAAAAAAAAAAAAGAACAGTTAGGACAGAACATTCCAGGTTGAGAAAGTAGCAGATTCAAAGATGTGGAGTAAGAGGGAACCTGCACTTTGGGGAAATTACGTGCAGAAGCCTGCCCTGGCTCTTGAGTTAGTAGCAAAGGCCAGATCATAAACAGCCCTGAATGTTGGGTGTATACATGTGATCAATTAATGTTCATTGTTGACCAACAGCTTAGATCTTCATTTCTGTTTTAATTTTTTTTTCCTTTTTCACTTTTAGATACTGCCATTACTTTAGTCTTTCTTACTTTAAACATTTGATGTTTTATTTCAATCAGATATTAACATTGTGTACTGGTTAATATTTGTTCACAACGGTAATCGTTTTTTACAAATGCCTTTGTAGGCTCGGCTCCCATAGCTCAGAGATTACGGCACTGGCAACATACACCAAGGCTGGTGGTTTCTAACCTGCCCCAGGCCTGCCAAACAACAATGACAACTAGAACAAAAACATAGCTGGCTGTTGTGGAGGGCACCTGTAGCTACATGAGAGGCTGAGGTAAGAGAATCGCTTAAACCCCAGAGTTTGAAGTTTGTGTGAGCTGTGATGCCATGGCATTCTATCAAGGGCAACAACGTGAGACTCTGTCTGAAAAAAAAAAAAAAAAAGCCTTTGTACTAAGTTATGATTCTTGATCAACTCTTGGAAAGGAGAAATATTGAATAATGGTTTTATCAACAGGTGGGCTCTTGAGTCAGATTTATTTGAAAAGGTCTTAATCCCTTATAAGCTTTCAATTTCCTTGGCTGTCAAATGAGTATAATAATAATGCCTATTTATAGAGTTTTCTGAGGATTCAGTTTTTTCACATAGGTGCTTAGTATTGTATAATGCTTGGCACATCACTAAATTATTTGTATTATTTTTATTTTGAGAGGAGGTGACTGTAAAGCTTGCAACTAAAGAGAGGTGTATTTAAAGCCTACCTGTTAATAAGGAGAAAAGCTCAAAAGACAAGAATGGAGCTATAATAGCGAAGCAGAGAAGGTTTCTTTCTGAAGGGCATGTCAGGGAATGAGGGCAACAATGGCAATTTGGGAGAGTTTAAGATGTGTTTGGGCTTGGTGCCAATCCTTCAATGGTTAGGGTGCCAGCCACATACACAGGGCTGGTATGTTCAAACCGAGCCTGGCTAAGCTAAACAACAGTGACCACTGCAACAACAACAACAAAAAATAGCTGGGCATTGTGGCAAGCACCTATGGTCCTAGCTACTTGGGAGGCTGAAGCAAGAGAATAGCTTCAGCCCAAATAACTTCAGCCCAAGAGTTGGAGGTTGCTCTGAGCTGTGTCACCACAGCACTCTACCAAGGGTGACAAAAAGACTCTGTCTCAATAAAAATGTGTTTGGAAGTTGAGTGGGGAAGTAAGATTTTAAGACCAGATGATTAAGGTAAGATAAATGCAAAAACCCAGAAAATTGGCTTTCCCTTCTGTAGTCCTCTATTTCTAAGAGGGTTTCCTTATTGAGGAAAAAAAATTAATGCATCATATTAACCACTAGATGGCATTCTGTGAACTTTATAAGTAATGTATAAAAGCTTCACTATTATTGTGTCTCATATGTGTAGGCATAAAGTGTAAGAAAATGGCAATTATGGAAGGTGATACTCAGTGTTTCTGAGTGGTATTCACCGGTGGTATTCACCGGACTGTTAATATATTTTTTAGTTTTAGTGAATCACGTATAGACATTTCTTTCACAAGAGATTCACCATAGGCAGGATGCCTGTAGCACAGTGGTTACAGCGCCAGCCACATACACCAAAAGAACAGGTTTTGAATCTGGCCCAGGCCAACTAAACATAACTGACAACTGCAGCAACAGCAACAAAAAAATAGCCAAGCATTGTAGTGGGTGCCTGCAGGAAGGGTGAGGCAAGAGAATCGCTTCAGCCCAAGAGTTGGAGGTTGCTGTGAGCTGTGACATCACTACACCCTACGAAGTGTGACATAGTGAGACTCTGTCTCAAAAATAATAAAGAGATGGGTGGCACCTGTGGCTCAGTGGGTAGGGACCTGGCTCCGTATACCGAGAATGGTGGGTTCAAACCCAGCCTCAGCCAAACTGCAAAACAAAAATGTAGATAGGCATTGTGGCGAGCGCCTGTAATCCTAGGTATTTGGGAGGCTGAGGCAAAAGATTCACCTAAGCCCAGGAATTGGAGGTTTCTCTGAGCTGTGATGCCATGACACTATACCAAAAACGATAAAGTGGGACTCTGTCTCCAAAAAAAAAAAAAATAAGAAATAAAATAAAATAAATATTTACTATAAAGAGAAGTGAAAAAAATTAGGTGTTTTGTTGGTAAATCTTCAGAATATAAGTTACTTAAGAGTGTAATAATAGTCACATGCTCATTTTTTCATTCTCAGGCATTCTCAAACTTTTTAAACAGGGGGCAAATTCACTGTCCCTAACACCATTGGAGAGCTGGAATTTATTTTAAAAAAAAAAAAAAAAAATTATGAACAAATTCCTATGCACAGTGCACATATCTTATTTTGAAGTAAAAAAAACAAAATGAGAACAAATACAATCACACAGCCTCATGTCCCCATGAGCCGCAGTTTGAGGACCCCTGTGTCTATGTATTTGTTTTATTCTTCTTCTTCTTCTTCTTCTTCTTCTTCTTCTTCTTCTTCTTCTTCTTCTTCTTCTTTTAGATAAAGTCTCACTATGTCACCCTCCCTGGGTAGAGTGCTCTGGCGTCACAGCTCACAGCAATCTGAAACTCCTGGGCTTAGGCTCTACGCCTGTGGCTCAAGCAGCTAGGGCACCAGCTACATACACTAGAGCTGCCAAGTTCAATCCAGCCCAGGCCTGCCAAACAACATTGACAACTATAAGCAAAAAATGGCTGGGCGTTGTGGCAGGGGCCTGTCGTCCCAGCTACTTGGGAAGCTGAGGCAAGAGAATTGCTTATGTCCAAGAGTCTGAAGTTGCTGTGAGCTCAAAAAGAAAAAAGAAAAAACTCCCAGGCTTAAGTAATTCTCCTGCCTCAGCCTCCGAAGTGGCTGGGACTACAGGCATCCCCCACAATGCCTGGCTATTTTTTTGTTGCAGTTGTTTAGCTGTTGTTGAGCTGGCCTGGGCCGGGTTCCAACCCGCCACCTTGAACCTACCACCGGCAGTATATGTGACTGGTGCTTTAACCACTGTGCTATGGGTGCCAAGCCAACTCTGAAAAATTTCATTCCTTTAGGCTTTCTTTTTTTTTTTTTTAGAGACAGAGTCTCAATTTGTTCCCCTTAGTAGGGTGTGGTGGCATCACAGCTTACAGCAAACACCAGCTCTTGGGCTTAGGCAATTCTTTTGCCTCAGCCTCCCAAGTAGCTGGGACCACAGATGCCTACCACAATGCTTGGCTATGTTTTGTTGCAGTTTGGCCATACCAGATTCATACCTGCGACCCTCAGTATATGTGGCCAGCGCCTTACTCACTGAGCCACAGGTGCTACCCATCAGCCTCTCTTATCTTACTGGCTGCTGGCTGGGATAATATAATACTCAGCTCCTACTGGCTGCTCTCAGGCCCTGGCCCTGCCACCTCTAAGCCACAGAGTACCTCCCTTAAAGCAAAGCTGTCATGCTTAGAATCTCACTGATCTCTTTGCAAGCAGCTGGAGAAAACTGATTGATAACCTTAATTACATTGCAAAATTGCAATGCAAAACCCTTTTGTTATTTAACAATCATGAAGGTAATGCCAGTGGGAATCATGGGGCCCATCTAGAATTAGCTGCTGGATTAGGAGTTCATTTAAGAAAAGGAGCACTGTCTTATGAACATTTAATCCTAGCTCCTAATGTAACTTAGCAGATTGTAAATATCCAGAGCATGTCTATTGAGTGAATGAGATTTAAAATAAAAAGGGTAAACAGAGTTTGAAATTGGTGATCCTCTGTGAGGATGAGGAACCGTGGCACAAAAAACAAGGCAGCTGCCCATTGAGATTATCATGGCAAAAGATTTGTAAAATCCAGTTAAATGACGATAGAAATTGGGAGAAAAAACTTGAAAACCATAACTGACTATGTAAGACATACATGTTTTAGTTGAACTAGCTTACACATTGACTTCATTATAATTTGTTGTTTTTCTAGAAAATAGAGCACTTAGACTTCAGATTGAGTGGAGAGGCAGATACAGCTGCAAGAGTGTGTCTGGAAGAGATAGTTTAATGTACAGCTGGTCAAATGGAGCTTCATGGGAGTTCTGACCTTTCTGAGACAGTCGGGGGAAATTGTGAAATATTTTTTTATTTTTATTTTTATTTTTTTACTTTTTGAGACAGAGCCTCAAGCTGTCACCCTAGGTAGACTGTCATGGTATCACAGCCCACAGCAACCTCCAGCCCCTAGGCTCAAGCAATTCTCTGCCTCCCAAGTAACTGGGACTACAGGCACCCCGGCCACAATGCCCAGGTATTTTTTGGTTAAAGCTGTCATTGTTGTTTGGCAGCCTGAGCTGGATCAAGTTTATGTGGCTGCTGCCTCCAAACCAGAAATTGTGAAATTATAAATGAACTAGTTGCTGCCTTTACCCAAAGAGGTCAAATGAAGAAAAGTCTGAATGAGCTGAGGGTCACACAGGCTGATGAGAACCTCATGTCACAGGAGATGTTTGTCAGAATTGTAGGGAATCAGTGCAAGTGCAATGGAAAAGGAAGTTTGGGGACATTTCTTTTCTGATCACAATAATATAAATAGAGAGCAAAATATTGGATTTTGCACACACTTCCATGGGATTCATTGCTGCCATTGTAGTCTGCTTCATGTCCTTGATTTGGCTTGAGTGAAATGTAGACTTACTGCTATTTGCAGGTGTTGCACACAAAACACTCCTTTAAAGAAAGATCATAAAAATACATAAGAGAAAATATTTGGAGATTAATTATCTGAAAGCCTTGCTTTCTTAAGCACAGTTCCCATATTGCATTTGTTAGTAACTTTCTAGTGTAATTACACTTCAGCACTTCAGAGAGGAGGAAGTGAGGTAGAGAATGCAGTCCATTGGGTGCAAATGCAGCAGGCGTTACACATGCAGTGTTCCTTTTTGAGTTGTCTGTTCCTCCTGATTATAGCAGGTCTGGTTTCAGTGCTTATTTGCACAATACTTGTCATAAGATTTTGTGATTGGGAAGTTATCTGCCTCCTCAGACTTATTGAGAATCTGAGAGAGATGCATTTGTATGGTAAACTGTGCAATCATGTAAATAGCAATAAATGGCATAGGTTTGAAACAGACGTGAAGTGAGTTGTTCAGAGCTGATGTGTATGGAGAGCATTTTCACTATTGCTGAATGTGAATGATCAGAAAGAAGATATTTTTCTATCACTGTTACAGTATTCTGATATTTCTTACACAATTAAAATGATTACCTATATAACCTATATCAGCTATGTTTTCTTGGTATCATACTGTAAAACATAGTTTTTCAAAATGTTTATCACAGAGTATATGTAACATTAATATGCCTAATGATTAAAATTTTAATGATAAAATAATAAAATTCAATCTTATATTTTTTCAAAACCAGTATGTAGCAAAGGTCATCCAACACATAATATCTTGCTATCTTTTTAATGTTTAAGGAATACTAATACATATTTTTAGCAAACAGTGGTTATGTTTGTTTTTTAAATTTGAATAGTTTTTTTTTTTTTTTATTTTTTTGAGACACAGTCTCACACTGTTGCCGTGGCATCATGGTTCACAGCAACCTTTATCTCACATACAAATGATTCTCTTTCATCAGTTTTCTCTATTTTTAGTAGAGATGGGGGTCTGTCTTGCTTTTGATCAGGTTGGTCTGGAACTCCTGAGCTCAAGCAGTCCACCTGCCTTGGCCTCCCAGAATCGCCACGCCTGGCCTTGAATAAATAATTAACTTGTTTTTCAGATGCTAGTAAATGTGGAAAGATGTGTGTTAGATTTATGGTTTGACCAATGTAAGATATTGGGTTTTCTTCTTTTTAATAGCTCTTCTTTTGAAAAGTAGGCTTTGCAACCGGAGCTCAGTGAATAGGACGCCAACCACATACAACAAGGCTGGCGGTTCCAGCCAACTCTGGGCCTGTTCAACAATGACAACTGCAACCAAAAAATAGCCCCGTGCTGTGGTGGGCGCCTGTAGTCCCAGCTACTTGGAAGGCTGAGGCAATAGAATCCCTTAAGCCCAAGAGTGGAGATTGGTGTGAGCTGTGATGGCACAGCAGTCTACAGAGGCCAACATAGTGAGACTCTGTCTCCCCCCCCCATAAAAAAGTTCTCTTGTAAACAGTTTTTTGCTGTTATTTTTTTGAGACAGACACTCAAGCTGTTGCCCTGGATAGAGTGCTTTGGTGTCAAAGCTCACAGCTAACTCCAACTCTTAGACCTAAGCCATTCACTTCCCTCAGAATCTCAACTAGCTAGGACTACAGTCACCCACAAAAGTACCTGGGCATTATTTTTCTTGCAGTTGTGAAGGTGGGAATGGAAGTCTGGACATGTGGAGAGCCAGGATGGTGTGGCACCCAGGCCAGCTCAGTGCCTGGTGCCCGGGTCGATGCAGTTCGCCCCCCAAAACCTCTCTCTGGCCCCCAGGGATGGTTGCAGCCGCCCTGTCCTGCCACCTGCCCCCTATCCTTGCCAGAGGCCTGGGTAACCCCAAGGGGGTGGGGGAGCGGCGATGGGATTCCCGGGCTCGCCCCCAACACCCTGCCTCCTGATCCTCTTTCAACCTGTGGTTCCTTTCACCACTACGGCCAGGCTCAGCACGCCCACCCTAGCCTCAGTCGGGTCAGCCCATGCCTGACCTTTTTCACTGGAGAGCCAGGCTTGACCACAGTGAGCGGCTGGCCCCTAGGGGGCGGGGACGAGTCATCATCAGTTGTCCTCTAGAAGGAAAGGGAGCTTACCTTGACCCCCACCCCCACCCCTTTTGAAGATTTCTTCTGAAGGATAGGGGCTCAATGCTTTTTCCCTCTTGCTCTTTCAACAGGAGGATCTGAGGCGGGACTTGGGGTTCAGTGTCTCCCTGCTGCCTCCCTGGTCCGCCTCAGCTGACCAAGGCCACTGGCGCTAAGCCTGGTTGGCAAGGCTGTTGGTAGCAGTGGGGAGCACCTGAGGCTTGGCTGCTGTTCGCTCAGGCTGCCCTGGTCCTGCGGGCCTGGGCTGGACATTCACTGCTGATAGACACCAAGCACCTCTTCTCACACACCCAAGACAGCTGTGTCCGCCCTCTTCTGCCTGCTTGACAATGGCAGGCCTCGCCTGAGGCCTCTGTCACCCCCAAGAGAGGGGAGGGCCTACCTGCACCCCTACCCTTCTTGTTGGTCTCCTCTGCCAGGTGCGGAAGTCTCTGTATGTCCTACCCCAACCACCCCAAGAGATCTGGCTCCGGGGGTCAGGGCCTCGGCCACATCGACCTTCCTGGCTTTGCGGCCAGGCTGCCAGGGTGGCCATCTAGCCTGCACCCGCATGGAGCCACCTTTGGGCCCTGACGTGACCAAGGTCCCCACTCCTAGCTTTGCCCTGGCCCTTTCCCCTGCCCCTGCCCTTGCCCGGAAACCCTGGCGGTTCACAGAACCATTGACAGGTTGGCGGCAACCGTGAACGCAGAACCCAACCCAGGGTGTGGCTGCTGCAACTCACCTTGGCAGTCCACAGCGGAGCACCTTGTGACACTGGGTCCCTGTCCCCTACCCAGGGAGACACGGACGCCCAACCATTGCCACAGCCCCCCCCTCCCTGGCCCCACTGCCGCACCACCTGTCAGACTGACTCTGATCCCCGGCCCCATAGATGGACTTGGACACAAGAAGTTCGAGTGTCCCTGGAAAGCGGTGGCTGGCCTGCAGCCAGGCACATTTATTCTCCCAGGTGAGGGCCCTGGCTAGGAGAGAAAAGTGGTGGCAAGGGGCAAGAGGACAAGGTAGCTCCTGGCCCCACCTGTACCAGCACAGTCGCCTTTCTGCCCGGCTAGGGAGTGGATGCTGTCTGGACATGGTGTGGTGCTTAGCGGCGTCTCATGCATGAGTTCCCATTCCTGTTCCCGTAGGTCACGCTTTCCCTCGCCACCACCCATTATGTCTGAACAAATCCTACAGGAAAAACTAGCCAGAGACAGGAAGAAGGTACAATTTACCAGGGTGGAGGCTCACAACACAGCCAGAAGACCCCCCAACTTTAGTATTTTGGGACAGAACCATGCTACAGTCTGTGTTCCACACCTGACACACAAAAAGTTGCTCCCAGGGTGCCTCATGGTTTCATCTGCAATGCCTTCTCATACCTCCTGGCCCCTCAACAGACAGACAAGTGACCCCCCAGTGACTCTGGGCTGGTGATTACACTTAGCCTCCTGCCACTTCATTTCTGCCCTACCTGGGCTCTATGGCCTCCTGTCTCCAAAACCCTGAGTCCCTGCCCTGCGTTCCCCTCCCTTGCACCCAGCAGAGCAGAGACTGGAGACATGGGTGGACTAGGTGGGCAGGAGTGGAATGCAGTGAAGTCAACACGCCCCTCAGAATGGACATTACCGCCCAGAGCCTGGCCCCTGATCAAACGACCCTCTGCCTTAGCTGTTCACTTCCTTTTGGCTTTCTCTCATCTCCATGCAGATTTCCCCAAAAAAAGGGTCTAAGGAGCAGAGCATTCAGGTCTGGGAAGTCTCAGACTCCCTAATTCCCTTCACTCAGACAAACATTTCTGAGTGGCCATAGGGGAACATACTTAGATCACTGTGCTCTGTGACTGGAGAGACTGAGATATTTTTAACTGATTCTCTCCTCGCATTTACTCGCTTCCATCTGGAGTGAGATCTTTGCTTCTGTGAGGAAAACCTTGACAAAGTGAACTTCACAACCTTGCATCTTACTCCAATCATCTAAACCTGAGGTTCTCTGGCTGCGACACTTGGGGCTTCACTTGGGGCATCTTTGTGGAGCATTGGTTTTCCCTGAAGCTCTGGAGAGTCAAAAAGCCTTCATGGGCTCAAAAATAAGATCTGCCTAGATTTGTCAGGTTGTGATTTGTCACGTTGACCTCTCTCTGAAACAATGCTCAGCTTGTCCTCTTTCTCTGAGGTTCCCAGATTGACTAGGCGCACGTCTTCACCACTCTTGTGCCATTGGGATGCACTGACATCAAAGTTAGATTCATCCTAAGGTGTGGTGGTCACAGGTGTGCGAGGGACGGCCCCACTGTCTGACTCCACAGCACGCAGTGCATAACTCGTGCCCACTCGAGACTTCCTTCCCTAGTTCCTTTTCAAAACCCTTTGGTTTTGTCCCCTGGCACTAGCAGATTCCCGGCAAAACTCAGGAGGTTCGTGTCACATGACTGAATTTAGACGCCACTCTTGCTTTTTGTGAGCCATGAAATGGATCCCTTTCAGCCACTGAGTGACCATCACACTCACTTGTCTGGTTGTCCGTGTCATTAGATCAGACGGTGCACACGTACCGAGTCTTTTGTCAAAGCTGTGAAGTAGACCGACAGACCAACAAGATCCTTGGAAAGGTGAATGTGGCGGAAGAGGTTCCACTTCTCATGAGCACTACCCCTTGTCACGTCCACAGCTGATGGAATACCAACTCAAACAGTTTTCCGTCTTCTTACATCAAGAAGAAGGGAAGCGAATGGGAAAGTAGTTCCCAGGCTACTGGAGATGGTGGCTACTCGCCGGAGGACGTGAGTCTTGCTTGGCCAGGACCCTGGGCACAGGGGCATGAACTCAGTGACAGGAGAAGTTTGCCCCCTGCACCGGCACATACCCGTCAGGATGCTCTCGGGTGGAAAGGGTCAGCCGTGTCCAGGGGTGGAAGGAAAGGCAGGGCGACAGAGGACCAGGAGGCAGGGGGAAGGGGGGGTGGAGGCTGGGCGAGCCCTTGCACCTAGGCGCCGCCCCTTGCACCTTCTTGGGGGTTTCTCAGGCCTCCGGCAGCCTGCAGGTCGTGGACTGGACAGGGCGGCGGCAACCGTTTCTGGGGGCCCCAGAGCTGCTTCATAGTGTGCGGGAGGAAGGGGTGTGTGATTACCTGCGGAGACCCGCGCCCCAGGCATCGGGTTCGCCTGGGGTTCCCGCCACTTTCACCCTCTCTTTTCACACCCCCTCCCGCAGTTCTCCCATCCTCTCCGCCCCTGTCAGGCAAGAGGCTAGTTCGTCTGGGCCGCTCCCTGGCTCCCTGCTGTTTTTCCGTGTGCGGACGGGCGCGCGCAGCCAGAGACTGGGAAGTCGGAACGAGGGGGGGGGGGGCAGCCAGCCGCCCAGCTCTGCCTCTTGAGGCGCCCATGAGCGGGCCCAAGCGTCTAAGGCCATACCACCCTGAACGCGCCCGATCTTGTCTGATCTCAGAAGCTAAGTAGGGTGGGGCCTGGTTAGTACTTGGAGGGGAGACCTCCTGAGAATACCGGGTGCTGTAGGCTTTTGCCTCTTCTTGTGTCTCTCGCCCACCTCCTGGTGCGGACCTGGGCGGGTCCCGCCTGCCCTGCCTCCTTTTCCTCTTGTCCCTTGCCACCACTTTTCCTTCCCCACCGGGTCCCTCACCTGGGAGAAGGAATGGGCCTCGCTCCAGTCCCGCCGCAGCCTTCCAGGGGCACTCGGACTTCTTGTGCCCAAGTCTGTCTCTGCGGCAGGGCGGCAGTGTGGGTCTTCTGGGGAGTGGGGCAGGGCTGTGGGGTTTGAATGTGGGGTGGGGGGGCTGTGGCAGTGGTTTGGCGTCCGTTTCTCTTTGGGTAGAGGCCCGGAACCCGGTGTCTCACGGTGCTGCTCTGTGGACTGCCGTGGTGAGGTGGGGCAGCCACACCCTGGGTCGCGTTGGGAGGAAGGGACCGGATTCTCAGTGGCCGCCATCCTGTGGCCGGTTCTTTGAACCGGCAGAGGAGCTTCCGGGCAAGGGCAGAGGCAGGGGCAGGGGCAATGGCAAGGGCGGAGGCAAACCCCGGGCGCAGCAGTGGCTCTGCACGAGTGCTGGCCAGGTTTTCACCCGGGCAGGCGCGTGGGCCCGGCGGTGATGCAGGCTGGCCACCAAGCTAGGAAGGTCGGAGTGGCCTGGGCCCTGACTGCCTGGGCCAGATCTCTTGGGGTGGTCGGGGTAGGCCACACGGAGGCTTCCGCACCGGGGTGGGGAGACCCACAGAAAGCAGAAAGGGCGGGGCGCAGGCGCGTTCTCCCCTCTCTTGGGGGTGACCGAGGCCTCTGGCGAGGTCCGCCGGGGGCAGCAGGCAGGAGAGGACCGACACAGCTGTCCCTGGGAGTTTGGGAAGAGGCGCTTGGTGGCGATCTGCGGTGAATGTCGCAGCCCACTCCCGCCGGGCCAGGGCAGCCTGAGAGAGTGGCAGCCAAGCCGCGCGGGCTCCCCACTGCTGTCAAAAGCCTTGCCAGCCAGGCTTAGCGCTGTGTGTTTGGTCGCGGCCACAGCCCGGCTGGGGCAACGGCCCACCCTGCAGTGCCACCTGAGGCGGCCCAGGGGGGCAGCAGGGAGACGTTGAACTCCAAGTGCCGCCTCAGATCCTCCTGTTGAAAGAGCAAGAGGGAAATGGCATAGGGCCCCCATGCCCCAGATGAAATCTCCTAACGGGGTGGGGGTGGGGGACAAGGTAGGCGCCCTGTCCCTCCGCAGGTCGACAGATTATGACTAGCCCCAGCCCCTAAGGGCCAGCCGCTCACCGCGGTCGAGCCTGGCTCTCGCGCGGAAAAGGTCAGGCACGGACATCGGGTCCATCCCCCACATACAGAGGCTGGGGTGGGCCGAAGCGGTGGAAGAAACCGCAGGGTGAAAGAGGACCTGGAAGCGGGGTGCTTGGGGAGGGGCCAGCCCAGGCACCCCGTCGCCCCTCCCCCACCCCCTTGGCGTTACCCAGGCCTTCAGGCAAGGCTTGCGGAGCAGCCCGCAGGACAGGGCGGCCACAACTGTTCCTGGTTCCGGAGAGCCGCTTCACTGGGGGTGACTGGGTCCGACTGGCGCCCCAGGCGCTAGGCCGGCGCGTGAGTCCCTCCACACACACCCCCACCAAACCAGAACCCCGCCTATCTTTCCCCATTCCCTCCCTCCCCCGTTGGGCTATCCGCTTTCCCGCCGGGCCTGCAACAGTGTCCGGGGCTCTCACCTATTGTCCAATAGCCGGCGTGCACGCTGCCATGGAACCGGACGTCGGGATGGGGGCCCATCCAGCCTTCCAGCTCTGCCTCTTGAAGCGCACAGGAACTGGCCCCAGCGTCTATGGCCATAACACCCTGAACGCACCGATCTCGGCAGGGTGCTGGGGCAGGAGAGCCACGGCACCCCATCGCCACTTCCCCACCTCCTTGGGGTTACCCTGGCCTTTGACGAGGCTATGAGGCAGCCGGCTGGACAGGGTGGCGCAACTGTCCCTGGGGGCGGAAAGATGCTTTTGGTGGGACCCGTGCCCCAGCCACTGAGCAGGCCTGGGAGTTCCCCCAACCAACCTCCCCACATGTCCAGACCTCTATTCCCACCTTCACAACAGCAACAAAATTAATTGCCAGGTGGGGGGACTGTAGCCCTAGTTAGTTGGGAGTCTGAGGGAAGTGAATGGCTTAGGTCTAAGAATTGGAGGTTGCTGTGAGCTTTGACGCCAAAGCATTCTACCCAGAGCCAACAGCTTTAGTGCCTGTCTCAAAAAACAGCAACAGCAAAAAACTCTTTACAAAAGAACTTTTTTTTTTGGGGGGGGGGGAGACAGAGTCTCACTATGTTGCCCTCAGTAGAGTGCTGTGCCATCACAGCTCACACCAACCTCCAACTCTTGGGCTTAAAGGATTCTGTTGCCTCAGCCTCCCAAGTAGCTGGGACTACAGGCAGCTGCCACAGCATAGGGCTATTTTTTGGTTGCAGTTGTCATTGTTGTTTAGCAGGTCCGGAATAGGCTGGAACCGCCAGCCTTGATGTATGTGGTTGGTGCCCTATGTGCTGAGCTCCAGTGGTGAAGCCTACTTTTAAAAAGAAGAAAACCCAATATCTTACATTGGTCAAACCATAAATTTGACACACATCTTTCCACATTTACTAGCATCTGAAAAACAAGTTAGTTATTTATTCAAAGCCAGGTGTGGAGGCTCTGGGAGGCCAAGGCAGGAGGAATGCTTGAGCTCAGGAGTTCCAGACCAACCTGGGCAAAAGCAAGACCCCCATGTCTACTAAAAATAGAGAAAACTAATGAAAGAGGATCGCTTGTATCTGAGTTGGACGTTGCTGTGAACCATGATGCCACAGAAATAACTTAAGACTCTGTCTCAAAAAATAAAAAATCTATTCAAATTTTAAAAACAAACATAACCACTCTTAGCAAAAAAATATGTAATAATCTTTCTGAAACATTAAAAAGATACCAAGATATTATGTGTTGGATGACATTTGCTACATACTGGTTCTGAAAAAATATAAAATTCAATTTTATTATTTTATCATTAAAATT
>CAUYPK010135281.1:0-10515 GCA_963574355.1 Loris lydekkerianus
CATGTGTTTGTAGATTTTGCGTCTGTCTTCTTTAGAGAAGTTTCTCTTTAAGTCCCTTGCCCACCCTGAAATGGGGTCACGTGTTCTTTTCTTGCTAATAATTTTGAGTTCTCTGTGGATTCTGGTTATTAGACCCTTATCGGAGGTATAACCTGCAAATATTTTCTCCGAGAGTCTTATCTAGCCACCAAAAGGAAGGAGGAAGAGTGGAAAAACAAGACAGCACATTGCCAGCTCTGGGAATTCTACCTTTAAGGAGAATTCTCAGAAGTCCTTCAACAATATTTCTGCTTACTAGACAAAATTTAGTCACATGACCATATTGGTTGTGACTGTGCTATTAATTATAAAATTTTATCTGGGCACATGGATGTCCAATATAAAATTAGTATTCTGTAGTTAAAGAATAAAGAAGAAGGAACATCTGTTGGCAACTAGCAGTTCATTCCAAAATCAATACTCAACACTAAATATTCAAACCAACATAAAACTATAGCAGCAAATATCAGTGGACAACGATTCTGCAGATGGGATTTCTAGTTGATGAGAAGACACAAACTAGATGTGTGTAGTTTGGTTCTCCTAACCTGTAAGATCCACCAGGCTAGAGATGTGAACGCCTCCCAGATGACCTCCAGCTCCAAGGGTATCTTTCCAGGAATGCTTTCCTAAGGAACCTAAGATGTTACCTTACTCTCTTATGTTCTGAGGAATGACTTTTTCAGATATGTAAACTATTCCAATGTCTAGAATATTCTATTTTAGCTTCTGCAAGGACATTAGAGTAGCCCCCATTGGTTCAATTATTTTAGAACAAAGAATAGAACCTTCTCTAAAGAAGCCAGACTAATGGTTAACAAACATATGGAAAAATGTTCACCATCCCTAATTATCAGAGAAATGTAAATCAAAACCACCCTGAGATACCCTCTAACCCCAGCAAGAATAGCCCACATCACAAAATCACAAAACTGAAGATGCTGGCGTGTATATGGAGAGAAGGGAATGCTTTTACACTACTGGTGGGACTGCAAACTAGTACAACCTTTTTCGAAGGACGTATGGAGAAACCTCAAAGAACTTAAGCTAGACCTCCCATTTGATCCTGCAATCCTATTACTGGTCATCTACCCAAAAGGAAAAAAAAAAAATCCTTTTATCATAAGGACACTTGCACTAGACTGTTTATTGCAGCTCAATTTACAATTTCCAAAATGTGGAAACAGCCTAAATGCCCACCAACCCAGGAATGGATTAACAAGCTGTGGTATATGTATACCATGCAATACTATTCAGCCATTTTTAAAAATGGAGACTTTACGTTCTTTGTATTAACCTGGATGGAAGTGGAACACATTATTCTTAGTAAAGCATCACAAGAATGGAGAAGCAAGAATCCTATGTACTCAATTTTGATATGAGGACAATTAATGACAATGAAGGACACGGTGGGGGTGGAGGAAGGGGAGAGCAGAGAGAGAAAGAAGGAGGGCAGGGTGGGGAAAGGAAGAGCAGAGAGAGGGAAGGAAGGAGGGGGGTGGGGCCTTGGTGTGTGCCACAGCTTTTGGGGGGCAAGACATGATTGCAAGACGGACTTTGCCTAACAAATGCAATCATTGTAACCTGGTTTCTTATACTCTCAATGAATCCCCAACAATTAAAAAAAAGAAGAAGAAGAAGAAGAAGAAGAAGAAGAGGAAGAAAGGAAGGGGACCAAAAAAGTTCTCTAAAGAATTGAGTGTGAACAGCAACTTTATCACCTTGGTACCCACGAAAGTAAAGCACTCTATTACCTTTTTGATAACTGGGCTAAAGGATGAAAATTCACGATTAAAATCAAAAATTTATGCCTATAATTTAAGAACTTCAAGATACTAACAGTAAAATGTACAGCTGCTCATAAGAACTACCATTTATGCAAGTAAAATATTCAATCAATAAAAACAATTCTTAATGCCTCAGGATAATCAATTTTTTATGTTCATAGAATTAAATCAGTGTAAGTATATAACCATCAAGTCTTTGTATCATTTTCCTATAAAACCTGATAGATTAAAAAGACTATAGACAATACTGTTTGAACTATAAACTACCCACCACACTTCACGTTTGTTAATTAGGGTACTGGCATGTATTTCTTCCTAAACATTATCAAGGAAGACAGTTAATTCGAGTTCATTTGCTTCATTCCTTTCCATCATTTATTGCAGTTTCTCACATGGAAGGACCTAACGTGATAAAAAGAGATTAAATAGAAAACTAGGTAGAAAATTTAATAATGAGCCAATTGACTGAGACTTTCCTTTTTAATTATTTCACCAAAGAGGAAAAAGTGTCTATTAAGAATAACAAGGTCACCCATAAATCTGTAAAATATGGGAAAGCAAAGGGAAAATAAATGGCCTTTCTCAGCTCTGGGATCTCCAAAACAATATACCTGCAAACAGAATCTGCTCTTTCATTCTGTCAACTTGATGGCCAGGGGGTGGACTCACCTGGGTGTGACATCATAGTTCCAGATTGTTGCAGATTGTTGCAACAGATTTGAGATAAGCTTCCAGGACCAACCCCAGTAACCTGGCCCATTATCCCTATCTAAAATCTCTCTGAAATTTGGTACATTTTTGGAAGGAAGGACTCACAAATGCTATGAATCAGGTGACATAACAAAAGAATGCAAAGTTATCTGTAAAGCATGTGAGCCACCTCTTAGGTCAGATTCAAATAGTACATTAATAAGCCCCTATTGTGTGTGAGGCACTGTGCTAGGAACCTGGAAAGCAACATCTCCTGCCTACAGGGGCATTTCAATCCAGTTATTATTGGATAACTTAGAAGGAAAGGTACATAGACTTTTGTAATCCATCAAAAATAAAACAACACAATATTGCATAAATTGCTACATTTTCTGATTCACACATACGTAACATGGAATCAAGGACTTAATCTTCACCTAGAAAGTTTATAGTACAGATTTATGAGACAAAATAAGAATTCATTAAATGACTCAACAATGATCACAGGGAGGATGCCAGTATAAATAAAACACCAGAGTGCAACAAAACCAGACGGGGCAGACTGCTCCATGATAGAAGATTCACTTCCTCACTCTTCAAGGAAAGAATGAATTTCTATTCTTACGAAAGAATTTTAATTATGAGAATATGGATATCTTTAGAGGCACTTCCACCACACTGAATATCAAAGGCCAGAAATATTAAAACTACAATTAAAGCAACTTGAAACACAGATGAAAAGATAGGTTGGACAGGATAGTTTAAACTCCATAACACCATGTTTGCCAATGACTTTTGCAATCCAGAAGGGTCTATGAAATTTTTGATAATAACAACTCTTTTATGAGACATAGCAACAGCATTTGTTCTATCCCATTGGTTTATTGTGCAAGTACTAACATACTCAGAAAAAGTTTTTAAATACTGTAACAATCACCAATATACACACCATTTTTGCTAACATTTTGCCATACATGTATTTTTTGGGGGTTTTTTTTATGTCATTTTTTGACCTACTGGATAATAAAGAATGTGATAAGGAGATCATGCCAGTATAAAAATTTTTAAATCTATTATTCTTCTCAAACTCAGTTTCTCAATTTTTAGAACTATCTTTATTTTTATTGGTAATGATAAAATCCATGCATATGGGGGTGAATTTGTTGGTATCACATCAAAGCTCTTTTCTACGATTTGTTGGGTAACGTGGAAGGAGAAAGAGACATATTAGATACAACATATACCCTTAACCTTTTATTTATTCTACAGATTGATGTAGGCTCTGAAGCATATTCCTTATTTTCATGTAGAAGATTCTACCCTCCTGGGAGAAATTATTTTGTCCCCTATTTTTTCTTTACTTGGAAGTTTGTATATACTAAGGAATACGTTGGTCTCTATGTCAGTAATATAACATTTATTTGTGTCCTTAATTTGTGACTGTTTTAGCATGAGATTTGTCCTACGACATGCACTTAATAATACATAAGCAGATAAAATCACTCACAATGCCACAAAAAGTCCAGGTTTCAAGATATATTCCATAAATAGTGTTGCAAAGAACAGAAATGTAAAACTGTAAACAAGTTCTATATTAGACTATATGAGGAACAGGCACTTCCACCATACCAGGATACATGTGTTTTTGAAAGACCTCACTGTTTGTTAAATTATGCACTAAAAATATGGCTTCTGGGGAAAACAAATGTGGGGCAGGCCACTAAAAACCCAGGTAACAATTTCATTGGTGCCTCCTTCAGAAATCATCTTGGATAACCTAGTAGGCAGCTGAGCTTGGTTGTAGACAGCCTAGGTGATACTTAAAAATATGCAAATTGATGAGAATGGGTGTGATAGTTTCTTCCAAAGAGGCAGATGGCTTTGAGTCAGTAGGGCTGCTGGTCCGGGCCCCAGTGGAGGTCTACCCGGCACACACAGAAAGTCTGGCTCAGATAAGGGTGTGCCTTTCTAGGGAAAAACCCTGGCGTTCAGGTTTTTTGTTTGTTTGTTTCTTTCTTTCTGTCAACAGAGCTGAAAGTACTCTTGGTCTATATAGCTTTTAGCTGAGAGTTTTTTCCTGTCCTGGTGAAGAAAATAATTTTAATGCTGCTATTTCAGAAACCTCTGCCTAGGAAACATAATATGACTCCCCAATTTACCATTTCTGATGAGATTATTATTGTTTGCAAACAAATGTAAAACAGCAGAACAGATTATATATTTTGTACCCACAGCACATATATCTACACACTGGCCTTTTTACAACAAAGCTCAAATGGGTCCATGGGTTAGACTCTTCCCCAGTATTCTGGGGAAGAAAAAATGAATAAAACAGGTAGGGAATGCTAAAGGGAGGAAAGTAGACAGAAAAAAAGAATAAATTCTATCATTTTCTACACAGCTATATGTGGTTTATTATAAGAACAAACATTATACTCTATATCAAAATCTTATTTTTTTTTAGACAGTCTTACTCTGTCACCTTGGATAGAGTGCCATGGCATCATCATAGCTCCCAGCAACCTCAAACTCTTGGTCCTCTTGCCTCAGTCTCCCAAGTTACTGGAACTACAGACGTCTGCCACAATGCAGTCTAGATTTTCTATTTTTACTAGAGATGGGGTCTTCCTCTGGTTCAGGCTGGTCTTGAACCCCTCAGCCCCTCACTGCCTTGGCCTCCCAGAGGGCTAGGTTTACAGGAGTGAGCCACCATGCCTGTCCTGGAAACATCTTCTAAACTTAGTAATGTGCAGAAAAGGCATTCTTATGAGGGACTGATACTGATATGAGTAGCACTACTTTGGAGCAGGGAGGCTGTAAATTAGTACAAAATTCTTCCCAGACTGGACATAAGAGATCCTACTTCAAAATCTCTGAATTCTTTAGAACACAGTACTAAGAAATAACTTCAGTGTTTCTCATTTCAGCTGAGTTTTCCCATTTCATCCAGTAGAAAAGACAATTCTAGCATGAGACAATCTCTAGCAAGGAGAAAAGAAAGGTTGGGTGTAGAAGTGCGGGGCTTCCTTTTTTTTAGTTCACCCTCTTTCTAGTTTTATTCAAGTAAGGAAAATGGGTAAATGATGGTACCCACTACAATTGTTACCTAAATCTTAATGAGGCCTGGGAAGCCTTAGTCACTAGGGTGACTGCAATTAGATATAATGTGATGATTCTAGGATGCATAAATATCCAATGTCTTTTGTTGAGAGGGCAAAAATAATTTCCAACAAGTTTCTCATCCTTTCAAGACTGGCATAAGTTCCCAAATGATCTGCTACATTGAGCTATTTCAACATTTCTCAAAAAAGTAAAATGAGTTTGTACATGCCAATATGGAAAATATTTCAACATAAGGAAACTCACAGGAAAAAAAAAAATAATAATAACAGTTTGCCAAAACAAAGCAAGGCCTGATGCCAGGAAGATATCTAATGGAAATCAGCATGTCTCTATAGAGCAAGGCAAAGATGAATGATTCTATTGTATTATTTATTATTCCTTTTTATCTATGATTCTAGACTATCTATTATTAAAAATGGAGCCTATATTCAATTTAAATGACATCGTGTTAGTTGCTTTTCTCACTTGTAAGTATTGCTTCCCACTGAAGGGAATGTTAGTGTGCAAATGCATACAGATGTTTCTATATTTCCACTGAATGCTGCTGCACAGGCTCTGAAAGTTCAGACGCGCTGTGTACATTAAGTTCTCACTTAATGTTATTGATAGGCACTTAGATACTGAGACAAAGTGATAGGACAAATAAGGAAACCAATTTTACCATAGGCTAATTGATATAAATAAGAGTAAGTTCCAAAGGCATATTCCTGGTCCTGAAAACATCACCAAACTTCAAAATAAAGACCAAAATACTTCTATTATTAAACATTGAAATAAAAGTCAGTCATCTATACATTTAAGAAAGACTAATAAAACAAGTAAGAGAATGACTGGCCTACTTACTCCTATTCAGGGTCACAGGTGGCCTGAGCCCGTTGTAGCAGCTCAAGGCACAGGGAAGGAAGGAACCAGGCCTGGACAGGTCACCATCCCATCCTGGGAGCACTTGCAAATACACTCACACTGACTCAGACTAGGACCACTTAGACACCCCACATCAACTCATGTGCACAGCTTTGGGATGTGGTAGGGAACCATAGTACCCAGAGAAAACCTACAGAGATATAGGGAGAACATGCAAACTCCACACAAACCGTGACATTATCTGGGAAGGGATATATACATTTTTTTATTTTGACCAGCATTAAAACCAATAACATTGAATAAAAGTGCATTATTTGAGGACCTGCTGTACATTTTCCTAGCAAATATGAACTTAGATTGTGAATTGTGAAGCCTCCACATCTAAACATCTTAGATAATACTAATAGTTGTACTTGAAGGGTAAGAGACTGTAAAATGCGCACTATGGCTAATACCCAAGCATGTAAATCTGTGTTAGGGATAATTACACATAGTTTAATTGCATTGAGGGTGTTAATTGGCAAGGTACACACAAGAAGGGAAACAGGGAGAAACTACAAGTGTCTTTTAATCTGTGCTGACTCACAGATTTGCTCTTCCAGTTCTCCATTTTCAGTCTTAAAATTCACTGAGTCACAGTTTAACTCTCTAAACCTACTGTCATGAATAAATATCATGTCATTTGTTATGGCAAAAATTAATTTGCTACCAAATTCTGATAGTTTCTTTCCAACTATATTTGGCAAGGGCCAGAGTAGACTAGAAAATGAAAGGAAAGTACAAAAAACAGTTTCTTATATATTCCTGAAATTACAAAGGCGTAAGAAAAAAGAAACCAATATCAATGCAACTTCCAGCCAAAGGCTTTCAACGTTTCTTGAAATCACAGAGTCTCTTGCATAAAAAAAAGGAAACTTTGGTCAAATGCCAACAAATTTTTAAGTGTGTATATGTATTGGCATTATAAACACACACAAATACACATTTTATTTTAGTTTGAAGGAAGTGTCAAGGAGTATCTGAATGTGCTGGTAGCATCCTAGAGAAAAAGCTTGACCGTGAGTTTCTTGAAGACAAGGATTATGTATTTTCATTTCTAAATCTTCTGGCAACACATAATTATTGTAGGGGTAGATAGAAGGATGGGTGATTGGTTGGGAAATGGTTTGGATGTGGGAAGAGAAGGAAGAAGTTTGGTTGCTATACAAGGTGAAGTTTTCCTTCTTGTGACTTTCTTAGGTTAGTTAGGTTTAAACAATGACCCTTCCATCAATACTTGAAGAAGACAATGTGTTGGAGTAAAGATAAGCGTACTTATAAATGAGTAGAAAATGGAATCAGGCTCAGAAATGATATATACACTAAAAATGTTCTTACATTAGAAATTTCACCAGCCAACTGGCTACCACTGGCAAAACGCACTGGGTGGCACCCAGTGACTACATGGAGTAGCATTTTACAAACTGTGCTCTGTAGATCCCTAGTGATAGCTGGAGAGCTGATAGAGGAGAAAATGGTTAGGAGAAAGTAGCATGGGTTTAGTAGTCCATCGTTTCAACTACGCTAAGAATTCCATTTTGATACTTTTTTTTTTTTTTTTTACAAAAAGAATCTCGCAGTTTAATTTTATAAAATGAACAAAATAACCTAAGTATGTTGACACTGTCTATCATCTTGAAATTTCAAGGAAAACAGTTGGGAGAAAACAAAGGCCTTAAATTTAAATTAAGCAGCTTTCCAATTGGTCAATTTTTACCCATTCTGATAAACCGTCAATCTGTCAAATATTCCTGTTATGAACAGCATGGCTGATCCATTCCTTTACGGTTGTACCCAATGAATCTATTACTTAGAAAACACCACAGACTTCACAGTAACAGCAACAAAAAAATTCAGCCAAACTGGTATTCAGATAAAACAAGTACTTGTCAGATATAAATTTTCATTTTTAAGTTTGGTTTTGGTAATTTGTAACTTTTTTAAAAAAGTATACAGCTTTGCATTTTTGGGACAAAACTGTAGACTTAAATTAATATTGTGTTTGTACACAAAGAATTAAGAGGTCTTTGCTCCTTCCATCAGTGATTCCGACTCGTGAGGTACACAATTGCTTTTTCCATCAGATTAAATCACTCAAAAATACAAATGTTTCACTAAATTGATCATAATATTCTAATCAGATGTTTGATACCTATCAGGGGTTCTTAGATTCAACTAAACATTAGACTCATAAAAAGATCACAGACCACTCTTTTACACAGGGTACAATTCAGGCCAGCATCATGGACTGTTCATGGACGTCTTTGCAGCAGTTCATACAACTTTCTGGGAGCCGACTGCTTCCCAGGTGACGATTTAGGTAGAAAATTTTAAGTCACATTGGGCATGTGCTGGAGTTATCCTGGTTTAAAAGCTTCATGCTCCACAGAAGCCAATATCTGTTTTAACGAGGAAAAGCTTCCAGGGTCCCCACAAGGGATACACAGTTACAAGAGTCACTGCATTACGGAGAGGCCCATGGCATTTCATCCCAATCTAGTACTCACAGTCATTTATAGTCCTTCTTAATGCACATGCAATTTACAAACCACGACTTCCTCTTACATTAAGCAACGCAGTCTAGCAATGGAATTGACCATACTATCCTATTGGGTTAGCATAAAGTGTTCAAATATAGGCCATTCAATAGGAATGTGGGGGTATATCATTGTTGTTTTAATTTTCATTTCCCTGATGACATGTGGAGCACCTTTTCACATACTTATTCACCATCTGAATATCTTTTTTGATGAAGTGTCATTGGCCCATTTTTTAATCAAGTTGTTTGTTTTCCTATTGTTGAGTTTTAAGAAAGTTCTTTCTAAAATTTGGGTAACAATCCTTTATCAGGCACATCTTTTGTAAATATTTTTTCCAAGTCTGTGGTTGTCATTTTATTCTCTTCATAAGATGTGTGTCTAGATTCTTTTTTTTTCTTCTACATATGGATGTCTAATTTTTCTAGCACCATTTGTTGGAAAGACTATCTTTTCACCATGGTATTGCCTTTACTCCTCTGTCAAAGATCAATTGACTATATTTTTGTGGATCTACTTCTGGGCTCTTTATTCTGTTCCCTCAATATAATTGTCTATTCTTTCACCAGGACCATAGTGTCTTGATTTCTACAGCTTTATTCAAGTAGTGTCAGTCCTTTACTTTTGTTCTTCTCCTTTAATATTGAGTTGGCTATTTGGGGTCTTATAAACATTAGACTTAGTATGTAGTTATCCACAAAATAACTTGCTGAGATTTGTAAGGGGATTGCATTGAATCTATAGATAAAGTTGGGAGGAACGGACATCTTAATAATATTGAATATTTCTATCCATGAACATGGGATTCTTTCCATTTATTTTGCTCTTATATACTTTCATCTGAGTTTTGTAGTTTTCTTCATATATACCTTGTGCATATTTTGTTAGATGTGTATACCTAAGCATATCATTTTGGGGTGCTAACATCAATGGTATTGTGTTTTTAATCTCAAATTCCACTTGGTGGTCACTGCTGATGTATAGGACAGTGATTTACTTCTGTATTAAACTTGTATACTGTGACACTGCTGTAATTGTTTATTAGTTCTGGAAGTTTTTATGTTGTTTTTTTGGACCTTCTACATAGGTAGTAATGTCATCTGAAAATAAGATAGTTTTACTTCTTCCTTCCCAACTTGTATAACTTTTATTTCTTTTTATTACCTTAATGCATGAGCTAAAAACTTCTAGTATGCGTTTTTGACAAGTAGTGATGACAGGGTATATCCTTGCTTTGTTCTTATTTTAGTAGAGAAACTTTTGAGTTTCTCACCATAAAGCAGGGGTGGCGAACAAGTTCGACTACACGCTCAGAGATCTCTCCTCAGAGGTCCCTCCTCAGAAGCAGCATAACAAAATCCAAACTTGGCAAAGAGCCACAGTATACAAAATAATGATAAGAGGCAAAGAGCCGAAATTCATTTTGGCCGGGAGCC
>CAUYPK010135284.1:0-36892 GCA_963574355.1 Loris lydekkerianus
ACAAAAAAATCTATCATATCAGAGAACAGAGTCACTAGCTGTGTCTCATCTCTCACTATTTAAGTCTATATATATATATATATATATATATATATATATATATATATATATATATATATATATATATATTTAATGCTCAAGGTTTATAGTTGCACTTAGTAAGGGAATAGTGAAAGTTATATTTCCTCCAAATTTCTGTAAAAGTAATTATTTTTAATGATCTCTGTCAGGCCTATTTTAAAGTTCAGTGGCAACTGTGTATTTTTTATAACACCAAGCATTGCTTTGGCTTTTCTTTTAATGGGACAATGGAGGTTGAAAAATATAACACTATATGACCGTTATGAAATTTTCACCTATGCTACATTGAAAATATTTATATAGAGATATCATACAAGCATAACATTTTATTTTCACTCATTTTGAATATTATTGTGAACATCCTTTAGTTAATATTTTCATGGATTTATTTTCATTTTCTGTATCCTAGAAACAGTCCTTTTTATACTAAAGATACATATGTCCACATATGTTTATGGCTCTTTTATTTGTTTATATTCCTTAATGCTTTCTTTTATAACTTCTATCCTGTTAGTGTATTTTCTTTTGTCAGATTTCATTTTTGACGTCAGCCATTTGAGTTGTCTCAAAAGGTGGGAAAGATGTAATATTTATTTTCCTAATTATTATTATTTTATCCCTGTCCACCCATCTGTTTATTTTGCACAGGCTTTTGTATAGACTGTGACATATGCCTTCTAAAGATGTGCATGAATAACAAGTACCAAATAGGAATAAAAAGAGATGGAGAGGAAGGTCTTAGAGATTGATCACAGTGGCTCATCAATTTCTCTGTCTAAATCTTCTCTCAATTAACAAGAGATATCTCCAATTCTTTTATCTTTTCTCCATTTTGTCAAGGTCTTTCTCCAAAATTCAGATAGCACCTACACTTCAGGTCTGTAGCTTGATGATATCTCATTAGAAGCACCCAGTGACAGTTTTTACACAAACTGCTCTAACAGTGTTGCAAACATATTTTAATCTTTCAATTATTTGGCATTCTAACAGGGTTTTGCCCTAAAAATGAGCTAATGCTTAAAATCTTCATCTTCTCCCTTTCTATTCTTTCTCTTTCCCCCTTCTTTTTTTCATCTCTCTCCATACTTATTACCTATTTTCATTGTAAACACCATCTTCACTGAAATCGTAACTTTTCTTCTTTATTTCATAGCATAGCACTCTACGAATGAGATCATTAACAAATACTTTTGTTTTTTTTTTTTTTTTTTTTTAGACAGAGTCTTACTCTGTTGCCCTCGGTAGAGTGCTATGAACTCACAGCTCACAGCAACCTCCAGCTCTCGGGCTTAGGCAATTCTTTTGCCTCAGCCTCCCAAGTAGCTGGGACTATAGGGGACTGCCACAACGCCTGGCTATTTTTTTGTTGCAGTTTGGCCAGGGCCAGGTTTGAACCCATGACCCTCAGTATGTGGGGCCAGCACCCTACTCACTGAACCACAGGTGCCACCCAACAAATACTTTTTAATGACAATCTTTGTTTGTGCCGGTGGACAGCACAGTATAAAATTCTGGAGATGGTTTATGATCAGCATGTAATAACTTACTTGAATTGTCTTTTGGTAATTTCACCAAAATTAAAGTAAGTCTTGTATCAGTGATATTTAGAATTCACTGGAAGGAAACTGTGTAATTTGACAGTACTGACAGAATGGCCAACTTACTTAAAATTTTTGGTGGATTTCCTGTTAATTTATGAAGATTTCCAACATGACATGGTATAACTAGCAAAAGTAAACTATTGCAAAGGAAGTAAAATAATCTTAAACCATAGGGGAAAGGTTTTAATTTATCAATACTCACTGTTTACTCATTGGATAATTTTGCCCCATGTTTCACATGAATTGGAATTGAAAAGGTTTTCTCAGCTACTGGACCAAAATGTAGAGGGACAAATTAGAGAGCAGATTTTGTCACTTTGTCTGTAGAGGACCATTTTGGTATGGGTTTGCCAATTGTAACTGTTGCATTATATATGTCTATTCTCAGCTTTATTTCAGACAAAAGGAGATGACATAGAGAGGAATAAACAGACTAGCAGAGGGTAGAAGGAGCAATTATGATTAAAGTTGTTTGGACTTTGAAGCAGAGATGGGCACATTTGCTCAGAGAATGGCAAAGAGAGTACACGGAGAAGTTTGTGGGAGTTTCACTGTTGATAATGTCTTGATAAACCCACAATTGTAGCTACAAAATGAATTTTTATGAAAGGCAAGTGATGATAAGTTAATTTCTGTTAGGATTTTTAGTGGGTAGAGAACTGACCACAATCTTCAAAACTCTACAGTAACTGGAACTAACAGGAAGGTATCCTACCTCATGAAACTCCTCCTCCTGAAAACCTTTTCATTCATTTGACAATAATTTTGGTGCCCAGTAGGTAATAATTCATCCTGAAATAAGAAAGGTACACTCTCTCGTTCATCTCTTTAAAATGTTTCAGACCAGATTACTAAGTTTTGTTATTTACAGAGAGACATTTTCAAAGTATTCATTATTAATCAAAAGCATACAGCTATTAACATCTTCCAAGTGTTTCTACTTTTTGAATTATCACCTATTTTGATCATATACAGTTTGAGTTTTTGGCTCTGAGGTCTATACCACCATAGAAACATTCATTTTTCTTATCTTCCTAGAAAAGATGATGACTTTTGATGCCATTAAATGTGTTATTGATAAGCTAGTCAAAGAAGATACTTGTTTAAGATCAAGGACAGAGAATGCTTTTTATCAGATAGGAAGAACTAAAATATTAAATTATTTAATGTGGAGTGACTACCATTTTGGAAAAACAAATTTGAACAAATGCTGAGATTAATCATATATTTCAGATTTTTTTTAAAAAAAATTTCTTTCGGAAAACTATAGGAAATTTAGAAGTATAATTATTGTGTTGTTAAAACCCTAAGCTGAGTGTTTGGCCTATAGGGTCATTCAGTAAGTGTTAGTTTTTCGTGTTCCTTCTTATAATATAGAACCACAGTGTACAAAGGTAATACACAGGACACTAAAACCTTAAGCACTTAAAACAATTAAATTGCTACATGTTTTTAGAACAATGGCAATATATGCAATAGGAAAAAGAAATCTTGTGAGAAGATTGGAATAGATTCATTTTCTGGTGGTATGCACAATTAATAAGGTATTAGGCAGTATTACCCACTTCCTTTTAACCCAGTAGTAGAATGGGGAATGTCATCACTTTCCTCACATCTAATATTGTTATTTATTAAATTTAATCATAAGTCCTTATGATTTCTATAGTTCAAACAAGATCAACAATTGGCAATTAATTCTATTCAGTTGAATGGAAGAATTAAAAAAAATAGTGGCAGGCTAAAGGAAGGCCACATTCTATTTTAAAGTGTAGTTATCCTCCAAATTATTAGGCATTTATTCCTAGAAAGTATATTTTTGGGTAAAAAAAAAATCAAAATGAAAGCATCTATTTAAATGTGTGCATCTACATGTGTGTGTGTGTGTGTGTATACATATATATGCCATAACTTGTCTCCAGAAGTAATGTGGAGACTTTATATACTCTCTAAGAAGAACATAAGAAAAACTCAGTCTCTATGTTTCCCAGCTAATATATGGCATATATTTGCACATAGTTGGAATAAACTGAAATTCAAAATTTTCTTCTTTTAATTGGGGAAGAATTTAGGGTGCAATTGTATTCCTATCTAGTACTAAGTGCCTAGCAACTATTGCAGTTTTGGAAGAGCGTATAGAATCTTGGATCACACTGATTGCTGCTTTCTATGGAAGATGTTCTTATGGTCCCAGGGATCCACAAGTTCAGAATTAATGACACTTGTTTGCAGATACAGTCATTTATACACGTAGAAGACACATGAGACGTGGGAGAAAGCATGACATTTGGGCTACTGGTCTCAAGAAGGCATAGAATAGATTGCAGAGAGAGGAGTCTTGGGACATGTACCTGTTTGTGGTGGATTCCCCCTTTCCCTGTTTTGGTGGGTGGAAAACCCAGGAAGAGCTTCTTAAAAAAAAACAAAACAAAAAAACACTGGAGCAGCAACATGACCGACTTGAAGCCATTTACCTGGGAAATGTCTTTGGTCTGCTGCTGAGAACCAGAAAGGGTATTTCAGACAAGGAAGAAAATAATAATGAAACTGCAATGGTGCCCCAGGGTGTGCAGGGAGGAGGTGAAGGCAGATTTGAAGCACTGTGGGGACTCCTCAGGCAGCCTGTGCCATGAGCTGCACCCCTACTGACTGCACATATCTGCGGGCTAAAACCTGGGCTCAGCCTTCATGTGGCCAATGAAAATTGACATTTCCCATATCCCAAGGTTAGCTTAACAGTAATTAAAGCATCACATTGCACACGTTTCTTTCCATTATAATTTAAGTGGATTTTATGCTATTTTAAAAACCATTCTAGTTCCCACTGTGAATAATGAATACAAATAAAGTTGAATGTCAGACCTGGAATACAAATCAAATAAGAAAACCTATAAGTATCCCAAACATCTGCCCCCACAATCCTGAAGTCTCGGGTGCTTTGCAGCCAGCACAACTTTCTCATAAATAGTTGCTCTGGTTTGCTTTTGATGTCAGGCCACCTCAATGGGCCACTTCTGTTCCATTAAGAGTGATAAGGTATCTCACACCCTGAGACATCCTTCTAGCTTCCACATTATTTCAAGAAATTCATTCATCTTTCTAAGCAGCTATATTAGACAGTGCCAAGAAGATTTCTGAAAAGGAGATAGACAGACACACCTACTCAGAAATCACAAGGTCTTTCAGACATGATTATTTTTTTCAACTGCTGAAAGAATGGAGATTTTGCTCAATTCATTTTCTACACTTTCAGTCCATGTGCTTAAAAATGTCCCTGCCTCTCTGGATCCTTAGGAGGGACTATTCACATTGATGCTGTCCTCCAATTGTGGATGTGATATTGTTGTGTTCTGACTCTAAGTAACACAACAGAAGGTTTACATCAATACCTCTCTCTCCTCCCATTGTGGTTTCATGAAATAGGAAGAGAAATGGAAACAGAGCCTCCTATGGTGTAACTTGAAGAAGCTGAAGTCTCGTGATTCCATTTATAAATGCACAAGAGGGGATATAGATTTGGGTGTCTTCTGCCCGTTCACTGCAGATATCCAAGAGGTAGAAACCAGGGAGGGAAGCCGATAGCCCTTCCGTGACTCATTGCAATGCAGAGACGCCTAGTGACAGGGAATTGTTTTTATTTTTTTATTATTACTAGACTGAATAGCATTAATATTGTCATACAGATGGTCACCTATGTTGGAAGCTTACGAAAGAACTCTAAATTGTGGATAGATTATTCTAAATTTAGGAAAGCATCAACTCCCTAATGCTAAAGGTGGAACCGTGCTGCTAAACATATTAGTATTTCTTAATTCAAACACCTGTTCTGCCCGTACGATACATAAAAAAGCTCTTATTTATTACTTGCATCTCCATTTCAGATTTAATCTCACTATAAATTCATCTCATGTTAATTTATGTGCAAACAAAGACACACACATTTTAAATATCCGAAATGCTGGAAATAAACTTATTTTTAATTTTGTGCTTGTTTTCCATTTGTCAACCAGCAAATGAAAGGACTGAATAAATCATGCACTAATTGCCAGCGGTGCTAAATTTAGTGTGAGATCTGGAATCCTTTTGATCAAAACCGCTGAATATGAAATCATCCTCAGCTCTCTAGGCAACTTTATCCGCCTTTCTATTCTCCATCTGTCAGTCACCTGGGAATTTGTGAACTATTCCATATGTCAGGCTTGTCAATCACAATGGGATGTGGGAACTATCTGCCTACTGCATAGGAATTCTTGTTAAAAAATTAATCTGCATGTAACTAGTAGCTCTATATTTTGAATACCATATTGTTTAGTGTTTTGAATTTTTTTCTATATATAAGGTTAAGGGAGATGCATTTTACTTAAATAGTATAGATTAAACATCTTCATTTAAATAACATTGACAAGTTTGTAACTGTTACACATATATCCTGTTATATACCGCTAGGAACACTGTGCATGCACATACAACGTTTAAAATAGAATACCCCTATTATGGCAACACAAATCTGACACACACTTATCTTACCTACTGAAATTTTAAATATATACATATTAAAAAGTAATAAATGGATGGGCATCTCACCATTTTGGGATCTATAAACTTACCAGGATAGTTCTAAGAGAAAAATGTCTCACCAAAAGTGATTTATTTTAAGCTAAAATCTCTCTAAGATAACCAAATATCTCACTTAAATAAACATGCAAACAAAATTCTATTTATCACAACATCATGGCCTCACTATAATATTTTTGTTCTAAAGCAATTAGAAAAATTCAGAAGCCTTGTATATCATATATAGTAGAACTTCCATAGCTGACCACCTCCCTGCAGTGACCATCTCCTTAAGTTGACTAATTTTCATAGACTAGACATACACCACATGTACCTATCAGTACACTAGACCTAGTTTCTTCCGTTGGCCACCTTTATGTGTTGACCAGGTTAGTACAGTCCCGTGTGTGGTCAGCTTACAGAGGTTCAACTGTATAATATAAGATGTTTTGAATATCAACCTTATTTAATTTGAAAAACATATTTCATATTTTAACTACATTTATTTCTGGTAGAATTTGAGATGAAAGACAGCAACACTAATGAAATATTAGAAAAAGATCAAAACAACATCATAAAAAGGGGATAATGGTTACAGAAATCCAAATTAACATATAGCTCTTATGGCCCTGTGGCCTTAGACAGATTTAATTTGGGGACTCAAGGTCCCATATCTGTGATATGAGGACACAAATAGATATTATTACCTACAAGATTGTTGGCAAGGTGAAATAATAGATGTAAAGCAGTTAAGAAAGTGCCTGGAACATAAAAAATACGGAATAAATGTCACCTACCATATCACCAGGTCAGTAACCATTCTAGGAAGGTTGAAAAAGGGAATTGAAATACAGGGAAATAGCTACAGAGACTATGTGGGAAGAACTGAAATCATTGACCACTTGAAGCCACCTGGAGATCAATTATTTCTTCCACATTTAATGCTCTTTAGAGTTTCCCGTTTTTCTGAAGAAGAAAATTCTTTCAAAAGACCTGCACAGTGCAGAGAGCGATAGCCGTCATTAATTCGCCCATGTTAATGGTACACCATCTTCCCTTAAACTCTCCACCTTTTTCATAACCTCAAAAGTACCATACTTTCTCCTATAGTGTCTCCACTCAGATTGAGCCCACGATCTGGAGCTCTTTTCCTCATTCCTTTGACCCAAATAGCTCTTAGCTCAAGTGTCAAGTCCTCAGCTTCATTCCTCACTTGTGCCCCTAGTACCCCCTGCTTGTTCCCAATGCCATATAATCAACCAATAAACATTTAGGTTGCCTGTAAACTGTCCTCTGGCCTTTGTGCATTTATTTGAAAGATTTTGATTGATGTTGGCCTATTGCAAACAGAGTAAATTTCACGAGGTTAAGGACTGAGTCCGATTTGTTTGAGCCCAATAACAGCACATAGTAGGCAGCCAATAGGTTGTGACTGAATGAATGCCCTGCATTAATGAGGAAGTGATCACATGGATAATCAATTAAAACAAAGATTGTGCATTTCAGTACAGGTGTACTAACTGAAACAACTAAAAAGCTAATCAATGCATTTAATAAGATAAGTTTTAAAAAAAGTTTGAAATAGACATGTTTGCTTTCAGAAAACCCTAGTAATCTGAATTATATCTAACATGGAGTGAATGTTCAGAGCACTGTGAACCCTTTCCTTATTTCCAAGTAGTGTTAGGGTCGTCTCTTGTTCTCTACCAAAGTCATTTCCTACATACATCTGGTACTTTGTAGTGATAAATCTCTGATTACTTGTGTATCCTCTCTAAAATGCTCTTAGTTCTTTGACTACCCATACTGAGTCTCTGCCTCTTTGTTATCCTAGCTTGGTGCCTGATACATAGGAGCTTGTCAGTACATTTTGTTTTGTAAAGTCATATGTTGCGCTCAAAATAAGTTTTTTTGTGTGTGTCTGCTTCGTTTAGTTGCTTACAAACTGCTGTAGTTCATTGATTCCTAAAGTCTGTTGGTTGGCTATATTCTTAACTGGGTAAATATAAAAGGAAACATTTCATTTTAATAAAACAGTCATTAGAAATGTGTACCAAAATTATGTGTAAAGTTGAATTTTAAAATATTCCTTAAATAAGAAAGAAGATAAGGATATTATTCCCACCAATACTATTCATTCTTGTGGCTGCCTAGTCAGTGCAGTAGGATAAGAGAAAAGAAAAACTATGATATAAAAACTGGCATAAAAAGACACTTTGTCGTTATTTTGGACCACATGACAGGCTACCTAGAAATGCTAAAAGGAATCACTAAAAATCTATTAGAATAAGAGATAACAGTGAGAGGTCTAGAATTCAACATTAAAAATTCAGTTGCTCCAGGAATTACTAAGTAGAAAATTTATATATAAAGGATATGATCTACTAGAGCAAGCTATGAAATATTTGCCAATAAACTTGACAAGAAATGTTCAAAAGATAATATAATCAAATATATATACTATTTTAAAGGATAGCATACCTTCATTGGGAGCTATGCTTGTTACATAACAGAATGATTTAACATTGTGAAAGTTTCAGTTCTCAGGATGATCTATACATTTAGTCAAGTCTAAACAAATTTCAGCAGAAGTATTTTTAATGCAGTGGACAACAAATTCCAAGCTTCATCTGGAAAACAACAATCCATAACAATTGTTTAATAGAACAGGAAATAAGAATGATGTTGGACTTGTTCCCAAAGATTATAAATATATTATAAACCTGGAGTTATTAAATTAGTAAGATGCTAGCATAGGAAACATGGGAAAGGACCAGGGAACATTATAGCCAGTATCAAATGGTGCAAGTATGGTACAACACCACTCACATTAGTGGGGGAAATGAAGAATGCTGATAAATGTTAGGAATATCGGCTATCTTTTGGATTAAAAAAAAAAATTAGACCTAACTATGAAAATGAATTTTAAAAAATGTAAGAAAGCATTAAAAAAAGACTTTTCTCTGAAATGGAGATCAAACCATATCTCAGAGTCTTAGGAGGTTTAAGGCAGTTGATACTTAAACATAACATATCAAAATATAGTTAAGATTTTACTCTTCCTATTTTTTTATAGCATTTAGGCTTTGTGTCTTGCTTAAGATACCTGTTTTACATTAGTGGCTACTTCTCTGTTATTTTACCTGAACATTTCCCCAACTTGAGAAAGAATACTGGGATTTGGAGACACATAGTCCGACCTGAGACATTTTTTTTTCCTCAGCAAGTAGTCTACATGACCTTAGGTCTAATACATAAGTAGTAAAGAAAAACCTTCTATATAAAAACGATGTAATAATCAAATTTAAAAATAAATGGTAGTCTTGGGGAAAGTATTTGTCAGGTGTAGAACAGCTAAATAATAAAATAATCACAATATGCATTGGGAGCGTCCGAATCTAAAATAAAAAACATGAAAACTAGAAAAAACGTTATAAGCACACAATTTAGAAAGCTAATATAATTACAATTTCAAGATGATGTATAGATGGGGAATGTGAATTTAAACAACAATGAGATCCTGTTTTTTATGCAAATCACTAAACAACTTGAAGATTGATATTATCAAGTATTGCTGGAAATGTGAACCAGTGGAAAATTTTATGTACTCGTTTTGGGAATTTAATACATTAAAGAATTTTTAAAATGCAAACAGATTTTAGCCAAATTTAAATCTGTATATTTTTTAACTTAATAACACTAAGTATCTATGCCAGATTGTAGTATAAGTGCACAATAATATATCACCTTATTTTTAAGGCTTTTTTATCAAGTGAGTAAAAACACAACCCACAGAGGGGAACGAACATTTGCTAATTACATATATCATAAAGGATGAATATCCTTAATTAATACCCAGAATATAGAAAAAATTTCTACAACTCAACAGCAAAACAACCCTATTTAAAATTACGCTAAAACTTAAATAGAAATAACTCCAAAAAAGGAAGTACTTAGAGTAGGCAATTTCATAGAGACGTAAAATAAAAAAAAAAAAAAATATATATATATATATATATATATATATATATATATATATATATATATATATATATATATTACCAGGACTTGAAGGGAGGTGGGGGAAAGAAGTTGATTAATGGCTATAGAGTTTCTGCTTAGGAATGGTGAAAAAGTTCTGGGAACACTGGTAATGGATGTCAAGTATTGTTAATGCAGTTAATGCCACTGAATGGTATATCTTCTGGGGTTAAAACAGTACATTTTATATAATGCATGTTTCATAAAAATAAAAGAGTAAAAGAGAAATGAAACACATTCCTAGATAAAATGGAAGTTTTATTACTAGAGAATTCATTACTAGCTAAACTGCTCCATCAACATAATGCTGGGTATGAACTCAAATATATAGCAAAAAAAAAAAAAAAAAGATTATCAGAAGTGGTAATATGTAGGTGAATTTAAAATACTGTGTGTGTCTGTGTGTGCACACGCACCTGTGTGTGCACACGCACCTGTGTGTACCAGCAGACCTCAGAGATAATGCAGGTTCAGTTCCAGGCTACTGCAATAAAGCAAATCCCACAGTAAAGTAAGTCATTCAAATGTTTTGGTTTCCTGGTGCTTATAAAAGCTATATTTACGCTATTCTGTATTCTAGCAAGTGTGCAATAGCATTATGTCTAAAATAACAATGCATGTATCTCAATTTGAAAATATTTTATGATTAAAAAATGTTAATGATTATCTGAACCTTCCACAAGTTGAAATGTTTTTGCTGCTGGAGGGGTTTGCTTCGATGCTGATGGCTGCTGACTGATCGGGATGGTGGTTGTGGACGTTTGTGGTGGCTGTGGCAATTTTTTAAAGTCAAATATTGAAATTTGCCAAGTTGATTGACTCTTTCTCATACAACAGATTTCTCTGTAGCACGTAATACTGTTTGATAGTACTTTACCCACAGCAGAACTTCTTTCAAAATCAAGGTCAGTCCTCTCAAACCCTGCCACTGCGTTATCAACTAAATGTATGTAATATAATACTGGAAATTCTTTGTCCTTTCAATAGTGTACATAGCACTTTCACCAGGAGGAGAATCCATCTCAAGAAACTACTTTGTTCACCCATAAGAAGCCACTTCTCAACCTTTCAAGTTTGAACATGAGATTGCAGCAATTCAATCACATCTTTTGACTCTGCTTCTAATTCTAGCTTTCACACTATTTCTACTACACCTGTAGTTACTTTCTACAGTGAAGTCTTCAAACTTCTCAAATGAGGATTGGAATCAACTTCTTCCAAACTCCTGTTAATGTTGAATGTTGGTATTTTGACCTTCTCCCATGTATTATGTATGTCCTTAATAGCATCTGGACTGATGGATACTTTCCAGAAGGTTTTCAGTTTATTATGCTCAGATGCATCAGAGGAATCATTATCTATAAAAGCTTTATCCCTATGTACTTATTAAATAACATTTGAAAGTTGAAATCACTCCTTGATCCATGCATTGCAGAATGTATTGATGAGCATAAAAACATTTATAGAAGACTCATCTCCATCAGAAATCTTGTATGACAACGTGTATTGCCAATGAGCAGTGATATTTTGAAAATTATCTTTCTTTTCAGAGCAGTAGGTCTCAATAGTGGATTTAAACTATTCAGTAAACCATGCTATACACAGATGCACTGTCATCCAGGCTTTGGAGCTGCATTTAATAGGGTGCAAGCAGAATAGATTAGCATAATTCCAAAGGCCCTAGGAATTTTGGAATGCTGAAGAAGTATTGACTTCGAATGAAGATCACCAACTGCATTACACCCTAACAAGAGAGTCAGCCTGCCCTTTGAAGCTTTAAAGGCAGGCATTGATTGACTTCTCCTCTCTAGCTATGAAAGTCCTGAGTGGCATCTTCTTCCCATAGAAAGCTTTTCTGGCTACGTTGAAATCTGTTGTTTTGTGTAGCCACCTTCATCAACTAGGTTAGCCAGATCTTCTGGATAACTTGCTGCTTCACCTTGTGCTTTTATTTTGTGCAGACATATTCTTTCTGTAAACCTCATGAACCACCCTCTACTGGGGTAAAACTTTTCTTAATCTAATTCCTCACTTCTCTAAACCTTCATAGAATTAAAAAGAGTTCAGGGCTTGCTCTGGATTAGGCTTTGGCTTAAGTGCAAGTTGTGGCTGGTTTGATCTTCTGTCCAAACCACTGGAACTTTCTCCATCTCAGCAGTAAGGCTATTCTGCTTTCTAATCGTTCATGTGTTTAATTTCCTTCACGAATTTTTTTCTGTATTCATGCCTTGACTAACTGTTCTGTGCAAGAGGTCTAGCTTTCAACTTAGCTTTCAATATGCCTTCCTCACTAAGGTTAGCAATTTCTAGCTTTTGATTTAAAAAGAGAGAAATGGGACTCTTCCTTTCACTTGAACACTTAACAGACCACTGTAGGGTTATAAATTGGTCTAATTTCAATACTGTTGTGTCTATGTAGAAGGCCTGAGGAGAAGAAGAGTGATAGGAGAATGGCCAATTTGTGGAGCAGTCAGAACACACACATCGTTTATCAATTAAGTATGTTTTCTCCTATGGGTCCCCCCACAAAAATAATAGGCACACCTGCCTTTATTGTGCCTCACTTTATTGCACTTCACGGATTTTGCCTTTTTTACAAATTGAAGGTTTGTGGCAAGCCTAGATTGAGCAAGCCTGATGGCCCCATTTTTTCCACCAGCGTGTGCTCATCTTGTGTCTCTACATCAGCATTATTAGCAGTGAAGTACTTTATAAATAAGTATTAGTATGTACTGGCTTGGTGCCTGTAGCTCAGCAACTAGAGCGCCAGCCACGTACATGGGATCTGGCAGGTTCAAATCCAGCCTGGGCCTGCCAAACACTAATAACCACTACGACCAATATATATATATACCCTGTTGTTGTGGCAGGCTCCTGTAGTCCCAGCTCCTTGGGAGGCTGAGGCAAGAGAATCACTTAAGCCCAAGAGTTTGGTGTTGCTGTGAGCTGTGTCACCATGGCATTCTTCCCAGGGTGACAGCTTGAGACTCTGTCTCAAAAAAAGAAAAAATAAATAAATAAGGTATGTACTTTTATTTAATATAATGCAATTGCACACTTAATAGACTACGCTATAGTGTAAGTGTAACTTTTATGTGGCCTAGAAAACCGAAACGTGTGTGTGACCTCCTTTAAAAACAATATTCACTTTATTGTGGTTGTCTGGAACTGGTCAGCAGTGTCTTCAAGGTATGACGGTATAATGATACTATCACAGATCACTGATAGCAGGTCACTATAACAGACATGAAAATATTGAAAGGTATGAAATATTTCAAGAATTGTCAAAATGTGACACAGAGATTCAAAGTGAACCACATGCTGGTAGAAAAATGGCACTGATAGACTTGCTCTATGCAAGGTTGCCAAAACCAATTTGTAAAAAACATAATATCTGGAAAGTTAAATAAAGCAAAGCACAATAAAACAAGACATGTTTGCTCTTTTTCTTTAAATGGATACACACACACACAGCTATATCCTTTTTTCCTTAAACATAAGATTGTATAAAGGAATGATTATAACATTATGACGTTGGCTGTAACCTGTATTTATTATATAAGAATCTCACAAAAGACAAGTATAAAAAACAGTATTATATTGCAACATATTTGCTATATTTTATTAGTACTAAGCCAATATCAAGCCGAAGTCGATTTGGGAAATGTAAGATAGGTAAAGTAATCCTAAGAGCAATCACTAAGAAAATAAACTTATGAAATTGTTAAAAATAAAATAAAATAAATTTAAAATCAAAATGAGGCTGTCAAAGAGAAATAGAACAGCACAGAGATGAGGCAAATAACAAACGATTAGCAAAACGGCAGATGTCGATCCAAACTTATCAATGCTTATCTTAAATGTAAGTGGAATAAATGCTCTAATTAAAAAGCAGAGTTTAAACTGGCCACAAAGTAAAATGCAATTATATGCTGTATACAAGATAGGTTTTAGTTTCAAAGCAATGTGACATTCTCCAGGGAACCTTGTCTCATAAAACCATGGATTCTGAATTTATTTGCCATAGTTTTCCTTAGCTAGAAATATCCTTCTAAGGTTATTCTGAATATAAGATCTTTTTGTCCTTGCAAATGTGATTATTCCAATTGTCAAGATCAGACCAGTTCACTTACCTTCCTTTTTTGCCCCAGGAGAGTCCTTCAGTGAAAGAAATGAATGAATCAGATCACAGCCCAACTGCTTTAACTCCTTCCTCACCAGGGAAAACATTTTTTTTTTTTTTTTTGGTATATATTAATAGTTAAGAGTGTACTCTCTTGCAGAAGAGGTTAAATTTGAAATAATTATTTCTTTTCAAATATTTGCTTATTGATTTTTTTTCATTTTTATTATTATTGTTTTTATTTCAGATTAATACAAGGGTAAAAATGTTTAGGTTACATTGTTTTCAATTCTAAGGTAAAGTTCAAACAGTGATTGAGCTCCTCACCCAGGAGGCGTCTTGAACACCCTCACATTGTGCACATGAGGTTATATTGCCCCCCATCACCCTCCCACCTCTCCCCTCCCCTTTCGCTCCTCTTGCCTCCCCCTTGCTAGACCATACTTGTTTTTGTTTTCTTTCCTGTGGGCATGTAGTTGTTTATATATTGTTTTCATACTAGTCTTAAGTACATTGGATGCTTTACTATGAAAAATGTGTCCCAACCCCATACAAGTAAACACACAAAAATGTAGTTTTCCTCTTTTCTTATGGCTGAATAGTACTCCGTGGTGTACATAGTCTGTTAATCCATTCATAATCCAGATCACATTAAATCTGAGTTGATGGGTGCTTAGGTTGATTCCATGTCTTGGCAATTGTGAATTGAGCTGCAATAAATATTCTAGTGCAAATGTCTTTGTGGTAAAATGATTTTTTTCTTCTGGATAGGAACCTAGTAATGCGATTGCAGAATCAAATGGAAGGTCGACTTTATGTTCTATGAGAATTCTCCATATTTCTTTCCATAGAGGTTGTATTAGTTTGCAATCCCACCAGCAGTGCGAAAGTGTTCCCTTCTCTCCACACCAGCATCAGCAGATTCAGAAACTGGTGACATGAGTTAATTTCAGTAGGATTAGGTAATACCCCAGAGTGGGATATTTGATTTGTATTTCTCTGATAATTAGGTGTGATAAGTTCGTTTATTTGTTGACTATTCATTTGTCATCTTCAAAGAAGTTTCTGTTCAAGCCTCTTGCCCACCTATAAATGGGGTTGTTCCCTCTTCTTATTGATTAATTTGAGTTCTCTGTAGATTCTAGTTATCACCCCTTTGTCAGATTCATAACATGCAAATACTTTCTCCCATTCTGAAGGCTGTCTGTTTGGTATAGTTGTGGTCCCCTTAGCTGTGCAGAAGCTTTTTGGCTTGATCATGTCCCATTTATTTATTTTGGTATTGCTGAAATTGCCAAGTGGGTCTTCTTCATAAAACTTTCCTGGGCCAATTTTGTCAAGTTTTCCCCTACACTCTCTTCTATAATTAGTATTATTTCATGTCTTAAATTTAAATCTTTTATCTAGCAAGAGTCAATTTTTGTTAATGGTGAGAGGTGCAGGTCCAATTCCAGTCTTCTATATGTGACTAACCACATGTTCTCCAAGAACCATTTATTAAATAGGGATTTTTTTTCCCCAGTGCATGCTTTTGTGGTTTATCAAAGATCAGATAGTGCTATGTAGCTCGGTTCATCTCTAAGTTCTCTAATCTTTTCCATAGATCTATATCTCTATTTTTGTGCTAGTACCTGCTGTTTTGATCACTATAGACTTGTAGTATAACCTGAAGTCTGGTGATACCTCCAGATTTCTTTTTATTTCTTAAAATTGTATTGGCTATTCAGGATTTTTCTGGTTCCATAAAAAACAAGTACCATTTTTTCAAGTTCTTCAAAGTATGTTACTGCTTTGATGAAGATTGCATTAAATCTGTAACAGATGACATGATCTAATATTTGGAAAACCCAAGGGAATCAATTACAAAGCTCTTAGATGTGATCAAGAAATATAGGAACATATCAGGATGTAAAATCAATGTGCTTATTAATATTTGTAAACTTTAGCTATGTTTTTCTTCTTTTTCAGAAAATTAATCTTTGTTCCTCATTTTTCATATTGGTCATCTTCTCTTGAATGATCACTATCTGTATTATTTTTTTCTGCATACCCTCTAGCTATTTAAGTAGAAATTTTGTTTCCATATACTGATATTTTTCTGGCTCAATGTTCTGATTTATTATTTACAACTATAATTTCAATTATTCTATTAAGAAATAATTTTTGTGTGTTCTTGTTCATGAAGGCTAATTTATCTATTTAATCTTTTCATGCCTCTGGTTTTGGTATCACATTCAAGAAATTCCTGATATATCTATTGTTTTGATGATATTTACCATATTTTATTCTAAGAGATTTACAATTTTAGCTCTTATACTTAGGTTTTTTAAAAATCTATTTTTAGTGAATTTTTGTGTATAGCATAAGGTAAAGGTCAAACTTCACCCTTTTGGTTGCAGATATGCAGACATCATTTGTTGCAAACATAGTCCTTTTTTCCATTGAATAGTCTTGGTGCCCTTGTCAAAAATCATTTGTTCAGGTAGGTGAGTGTTTATTTCTGGACTCTTTACTCTATGCTGTCAGTCTATATATATTCCTTTATGGCAACTACCATACTTTTAGTTTTTATAATTCTACCTGCCCCCTCCTTTGTGGTTTGTACTGTAAACTTTTTAAAGGTATTTGTAATTTTTATGTTTTTCTTCTTTTTGAAAAAAAATAGTAGTCCATCAGGAGATGATCAATTTGAGATGCACATTTATTCACTTATTTTTACTACATTAACCAATTTTCAATTGACACATAATAAGTATATGCATTTATGGGATACATGGGGATATATAATGTATAGTGATTAGATCAGGGTAATTAGCACTTGTTAAAGAACACGAAGTTACAGCTAGATAGGATGAATGAGTTCTGGTGTTCGATAGCACTGTATGGTTAACAATAATATATGGTCATCTCAAAAGTTGCCATGCATAAGGAAAATGGGAAATTGCAGCTAAATGTATCTTTATTTACAGAACATTTGTTACATAGTTTTACAAAATTTTCTGGGTTAGCCACCCCTTTGTGAAATCTTTATCACATCACTTTGATAAACTGATTTCAGATCTTCTGGGTATATACCCAGTAGGGTTGCTAGATCATAAGTAATTTTATTTTTTGTTTTTTTGAGGAAACTCCATACTGTTTTCCTTAATAGCTGTACTAATTTATATTATCACCAATTGTATGCAAGAGTTCTTGTTCCTCCACTTCCTCTTCATCATTTATTATGGTCTTTTAAATAAAAGCCATTCTGACAGGTATGAAAATATTTCTTGTTGCTTTAATTTGCATTTCCCTAATAATTGGTAATGTTGAATATTTTTTCACCTATTGGTCATTTGTGTGACTTCTTTGAGAAATGCTTATTCAGGTACTTTGTCTATTTTTTAAAACTGGGGTTGTTTTCTGCTATTGAGTTGTTTGAGCTTTTTAGTAACTATTTAAAAATTGCACATGAACTTTATGGACACCCTATATATTTGTGATATTAACTATTTATCAGCTATATCCCTTGTGAATGTTTTTTCCCAATGTTTAGGTTGTCTTTGCTTGGGCAATTGTTTTCTTTCTGTACAGAAGCTGTTTAGTCTGATGTAATCACATTTATGTATTTTTTTCATTTGTTTTCTGCACTTTTGATAAAAATAAAAATTAAAAAAATCTTTGCCCAGATTAGTATCATGTAGTTTTTCTTCTCTGCTTTCTTTACATAGATTTAGAGTTTCAGAACTTATGTTTAAGTTTTTAATCCATTTTGAATTGATTTTTGTATGTGGTGGGAGATAAGGGTCTAATTTTATTCATGTCTCTATGGAAATCCAGTTTTCCCAATACCAGCTATTGAAGACACTGTATTTTTCCCATTGTGTACTCTTGGAACCTTGATCAAAAAAATCCCTTGTTCATATTTGTTTGTATTTATTTCTGGGCTCAGAATTAAACAACAATTCTATTTGTTGTTTAATATATCTATTTTCTTTCACCAACACCATGCTGATTTAAATACCATAGTTTTGTAGTATAGTTCGAAATTCAGCTTTGTTCTTTAGTTGAACCAAATTCCGAGTTATAGTGAGCTCACTATAATACAAAGTTGAGTTATCTTCTTCTCTGTGCTACCATAATTCCCAGTCAATAAAGAAATGATTGCACTTGCCACATTGGAATGTAGATCAGGAGTTTCTTACTACCTTAACCTTAGTCTTATTTTTGTAAAACAAAAGTATTTAATATGCAACAGATGAAAAACAAATGTACATTATTGATTGAATGGTAATTCAACTGTTTTCTATGAAACATGCATGGAGATAGATATATTTTGAAAACAAAATATATGGTATCTGTATTCCTCAAGCACATATTTTAAATGGGATATATATTTTTAAAAATAATCACCAAATAAGAACAACACTGGAAGTCATACTATAGTGAAAAATAAGAATATGCTTGAAGAGCAGATAATAAGGACTTAATTTTGTCTAAATGAAGAATGAGTGAATAAATAGAATGAAACATTTGTAATGTAATTATAAAGATTCATATCGATAATTGAAAATAGCTTTTTTAAAAAACAAAATATGAACCAGCCAAGATTAGTTCAATTGCTGAAAGTGAGAACACAGTAAATGACAAAGAAGGCTTGTAAGTGTGATTAATTGGCAAAAGGTGTAAAATTAATGGAAGTCATTTAAGCAAGTTGGACGATCTACTTAAGAGTTCTATTCTGCTAAATTGGTCACCTACTGCAGAGTGTGATTATTCTGGTTGTTCTTTGGTTGATTGGACACAGACCTCAGAGAGGTCTGTGATGAAGTACATTCTCCTAGGACATTCTCAGTAATGAGCATGTATTATATACATATATTATACAGTGAGCTCTTGCTGTAACTTTGTTTTTCCCAGCAGGTGGAAATGTGCTTCATTAGAGTAAGCATAGATTTTTTTTTTTTTTTTCCTTCTCAAAACACTATAGATGGCTCTCCAGACCTTCAGATTTGTTCAGATAGATATGAACAGCTCTAGGACCACATCTTTTTCATCTTTGTTTCTCTAATATTTATCAAGTGATCAAGATCAGTGGGTAGTCCACAAATGTTAATTTAACAAATGAATATTTACATTCCTTAATACACATGAATATTAATAAACAACTTGATAAATTATTATATTAAATATAGACTGCTTTTGTCAATAGTTTATATTTTAGTCTATGGTCATTTTCAATATTACCACATATAACTACAAAGCAAGTAATGGTAGGATATATGTTTGTATGCAGAAGTTTATGTGTCAAAGCAGAATTATGCCTATAACATGTGCAAACATTTTAACATTTCCTCCATATGTGTATATACACATGAACACACACTCACAGACATGTATAGTGTCATTTTAAAATAAGGAAGCTTCTCCATAAGGCGTGCAGCATTGCCATGGACATATAGTACACAGATAATCTCTTGCCGGTAAACAGACACCCACGCCAGTCATTTCCTGGAAAATCATATTCAAAGAATTTTAAAAACTATTGAAGTTCACAATGTTTTTTGCTAAAAAATTTAGAATAATTTGTCAGAGTAGAAAGTTTACATTTCTAAAATGGTTAATTTGATTAGAGCTTCTTGTGCTCCTATCGACAGTTGATTATAAAAGTGACAAGTTTTTTTTCTAATTTTTCCAATGTCATTATAAATAAATGAAAAATATATATGTATTTATAGATACTACATATGTTATTTATGTTATAAAAATCTAAATATATATATATATATATACATAATGACATATATAAAATAATTCTCAATGCTCATACACACACACACACACACACTCTCTCTCTCTCTCTGTGTCTCTCTCTTTCTCTCTCCCTCTCTATAAAAACCCAGATGCCCTTCTTTTTATTTTACCATCATGTCTATCTGCCAGTAATTCTGGGCTGCTGCTAGGAACCTGTGCCATTTTATTCCCTGATCTTAGTGTTGATGGCATGGAATAAGATACACTGAGAAAGCAGACTAATTTTACTCATCACTCCAGTTTTTTTTTTTGTTGTTGTTTGTTTGTTTGTTTTACTCCTCTTTCTATATATTCTATATATTTTTTTCTGTTTTCACAACTTCTATTTTCAAACTCCAAGACTCGTTTTGATGTTTTAAAATGTATCAAATGTGAAGATGATAATGAGGTTTCATGAGAAAGCCAAGTAAACATTACAACATTTAATACAATTGAATATTTATCCACATACAGCACATAGCCTATAATTTATTTTCAAAACAATATGTTTTTTTAAATAGATTTCAGCTTTCATTTATACTTACTTTCCAACTTATATCCCTGAGGATAGTTTCAAGATTGACTTAGAACTTAATATTTATGGCCAAACTATAACTTAGGTGAAACTTATTAGGAGGTGAAATTACATTAGGATATTTAATAAAACTAGTACCAGGTTCCATACTCCCCTATAGATAGCCTTTCCAATATAAAGTAGGCATGAAAACACCATGCTTTAAAGTAATGAAACTTTATTACCATCAAAAGTTATTTATCGGTGTCTGGTAGGGTTAGTTGATGTGTGTGTATTATACAGAGAAATTATGTTAAGATCATTGCGCTTTAAGACAATGACATTACATATTAGCAGATAGATGAACTTGCCTCTGATAATGCCCTTTTTGCTTCAGTTCTTGTTTTGTGGATAATTAAATCTCCTTATGAAGTTAAGACCCAATCCTTTTGCTTGTTATCCTGCATTTCTAGTTATCTTTGTTCAGCCTGTATTGTGCACAGCATCCAGGAAGTTTTCTGAATCCTAGGTACTTAATTGCAGAAGCTGACTTATGCATTATTAACATGGAAAGGCTATAGAAAGAAAGGAAGCTCTTGTAGTGGATGGAAAGAAGAATACATATTGATTTTTAAAGAGTTAGAGTATTTAAGAGTATAATTTTCTCCTATGCTTCCTTCTTTTAGATTCTAAATTATCTGTTTGGGGATCTTTCTTTCACCAATGGGTATCTTCAAGGAGCAACCTGCCCTACTGCCTCAGAATACAAAAGGGGGAAAATGAGAATTCTCTTGTAGACCCCATGGTAGAGAACAATAAAACTTTATCATGTCCTCATCAAATTCCCTCCTCTCCTTTCTTTCAGCTCAAATTTAAACAGTTAAGACTGGCATTTTTCTGCCCATGGTAGAATTCCTGCCTTACATGTAAAGATGGGGGTGCAAAGACATTTAGTCTTCCATTTTAAAAGGCAGGTGCAAAAGCCAATTTCAGCAGCAAATTAGCATTTAGAGACAATAAGAAACCTATGAATGCTGCAAAAAGAGAAATGAAAAGCACTGTTGGGATAAAAACATGTAAAATTTCTTTGACTTTGGAAATGAAACCTTTAATGAAGATGTCTGTGAAGAGAGTGGCCTGAGTGAAGATAGCTGAGTGAGCCACCCAAGGTTGGAAATGTGGGTCCACCTGATAGATGGCCGGAGAATAAACCCAGTCTTCACATCTTCCGTCTCTATCATCTTTAAAATGATATTTTCCTCCTGGATTAGCCTTCCAAAAGCACTTCCATCTGCATTTTTCCACTCAACCAACTTTGCAGTTGAATTGATTAAGCTGTTACTCAGTTATCAATAACCAAACTGTAATGAGATAGAAGTGTCACATTGTCCAGTCCCTTGTAGGCTAACAGGATTGCTAAATAGATTCCTTCTTTCTTTCTTTTTTTCCTTCCTTTCCAAAAGTAAGTTTTGACAGCATACTCTACGTTAGCTGCCCTTTAAGCTGTGGAGGTAAGAGTAGTGAATGAAACCCTTAATGTGCCTCCTTATGAACCTTCCATTGCAGGGGTGGAAGATGGCCAAGAAGAAAACTGGCAAGTGTGCATTGAATTTCTTCAATTCTAAAATGCATAATATTTTATGTTGTAAAATTTTTTATATTGAAATGCATTTCACAACTGAGTGTATCTTAGATTCACTATTCGCTAGGTGTTGTTTGTGATATGTGAGCTTAATTATATGTTTTCTTATTTTTTGATACTTAACTCGTGTGAGCTATGTCCATTGCACCGCACATGTTGAGTTTATTTCCCATGTCAAAGTGTCTTTTAATAAACTATGTTATGACATGACATTAACATCAAAGTTATTTATATGAAGAAAGGTGCACTTATAGAGCAAGTGTGCATAATTTGGTATTTGTTAGACAAATATTCATCATTGGATGGATACCTGAGCTCAATACTTTCTTGCAGAGTGATAAGCTATAACACGCTTCATGTGACTGGAAAAAGGAGGATACTTACATATAAATAAAGTTTCTGATTTTTTTTTCCAACTGAGATGTGTGCCAAAGGCACTGGACAAATAACAGAACAAGTAATTCATGAGAAGGCAGTGTCAGGACTACAAGGCAAGGCCAGGCAAATTAAGTCTGATTCAGCCACTTTTAGATTCAGTTTTTTACTTACATCGACAGCAAATGGCACAAGCATCCCAGAGTCCTTTCCTACATATCCAAAATGATAACATCAAAACCACAAGGGCCAGAAGACAATCCAATGTGATATGTGGGACACACTGAGCTTCAGGAGCCAAGCCGGACTTTAGCACAACAGTTCTATGCTCTGCAGCCAAGCTTTGAGGTGCTGGAGCAGAACTCTGAGAGGCAATGGGAAACGCTCACGGCAGCTTCACCAGGAGGTGGGGGGCCAACGCAAGATGCATTAGCAGCAGCTCTTCATTGCCTCTCAACCTCTCTTTTCCCAGAGGAATTATAAGGTGTTCTGCCCAGACTCAGGTAACATGCAGCAAAAGCCTTTGGGTGTGTGGCCAGTGTGGGTTTCTGCAACATCACCAGAGCACCATGGCAGAGCAATGTCCCTACACGCAGAAACTATGGCTAAATCCATTGGAGAAGATACAAAGTTTCCCGAATAATAAGAGGCTGGTGTGACAGATTCATGTACTTGACTTTAGTCAAATTAAAAAAGAAAATTATCAACACTTGTTCAATAAATACTGATAGCAGAGAAAAAAAAACCCAACAAAAGTCAATTATAGAGTATCATTTTGAGAAACACAGAATTATCTAATTTCTACATAATTTCATGTAGAAAAACAGGGATATGACAACTCACTGTTTCCTAATGTGAAGGAGTTTTAGGAACAACTTAACTTCTTTTATTTGACCTTTCATTTTCTTGTATGTATAAAGGGCTAGGTGATAGAAATCCTTGCTTAATTGTCTATAAGAGCTCTTTTAGTAAGATTAAAATAAAAATCCTAAGCAAGGAAAGTATTGTTTCATGGTTTAATTAGCAGCGTATTTTCTTTCTTACTGATGCATAAAATAACCATACATCTTACAATCACTGCAACTTATATTCAATTAAATAGTTCATGTAAAGGAATAATAAATACTATGGAGAATAATAAAGTGGGGTAAGGTAGCAGAGACTGTTTCATAAAGGCATCAAGGGAAACCTCTAAATCAAGGTGCTGTTTGAATGGGCACCTGCAGGAAGATTCTAGGCAAAGGTTATGAACTTCCAAAGGTCTTAAGACCAGAACCGGGTTGATGCATGTGAGGAAAGACAAGGAGTCCTGAGTGACTCCAGGATTGTCAGAAGTGGAGCGCTGGGTGCTGAGCTCAAAGAATCATCAAGGGCCTAGGCTCATGGTCACTGTCAGTTCTTCAGCTCTTCCTTTGAGTGAGTTGGGGGGGAGGGGCTATCTAAGACCTTTGAGGATAAAGAGTAGCATGCTCTGACTTGTGCCTCAAAAACATCATCATGGTTACTATTTTGAAAATAGACAGTAGTAGGAAAAGGTAGTTAGTGGAAAGGTCTGTTAGCAAGTCTGAACTTCGGTAAGAGTGAAGGCAGACAGAAAGAGTTGGATGTCAATTATATTTAAAAAGTTAGAGCTAATCACATTTTCTGGGGGATTGCATGTGGGGTACGGAGAAAGAATTAATGACTGACACCTGCTTGTTTGACCAGAGCCACTGGGAGGACATGTGAGCCACTTGCTTAGGTCAGGAGGACTATGGGGAAAAGATGAGAAGGCAGGGATCAGGAATTCAATTTTACAATCTAAGTGTTAAGTTAGAAATGCCTTTGATTAGCTAGGCAAGGAGCAATGTCAAATTGAAAATTGGATATTCATATTTGGTGAGCAAAGAAAGGGTCTGCAGACAGAATATTAATTTGGAGTTTATTAGTATATAAATTTTGTTAGGAAGGTCTCCTGTATCTCCATCTACTATGGATTCTGCCCAGGAAATTCTTACCTATCTCTCCAAATGCAGAGAGAAGAGGTCTATGTGTCACCCAGGTAAGTAGTCACAGATCTTCAATTTTGAAGAATCTGTGCTTCTCAGGCAGAGGCTGTTCTCTGGGCCTGTTTTCTCTTCTTTCCCTGCCTCTAAGGTTCCCTGTTCTAAGATTGATTCAGTCCCTCAGTGCCTAGCTATCGTCTGGCCCTTTGAGATTCACACAGGAACTATAATTTTGAAAAATGCTGCAAAAAAACAAAACAAAACAAAAAACAAACCTGTCCCCTTCCCATTGACGATTCAAAAGAGAACACCGAGAGAAACTCATTGTCTAGGTTTCTGAATAAGCAGCACCAAATAGCAGGAGCCAGCACTGTCAGTTCTGAGCTGTCTATGGAAATTCAAGATACTCATCAAGCCTTAATTTCTCATGAAGTCACAGAATGAAACATGGTGGCATGGCATGAGTGAAATAAACATGTGATTTTCATTATTGCCAGCATTGTCCCTAATATAAAAGTGACTGGCAGAAATACTTCTTGTAAACATGATAGAAAATTTTCTTTCAGATTATGTATGAAGAACACCCTGGTGAAGGCGCAGTTATGTTTTTGGTTTTCATTTGTTTGGAATGAGTACTTGTGCTTCTAGTTAAAACCATACCTTAATTCAGCGTTTCTTAAAATTCCCTGGAGTAAGGATGAAAATATGAAAAGTCATTTCATTATGCAGTGTTCTCTACTTCTATCATCAGGTAACATTGATACAAATGTTTGTTTGGAAGATTAGAGAACAAAAGCAACATATTCAAATGAATTCTTATAATATTAAAAACAGATACAAACTAATGTACCAGGAATTTTACTCTTGCTATTCATCTGAAGTTCTATTCTGCTCTCATAAATTAAAAACTCACCCCAATGATATTTTCAGTATGTGCAAATGTGAATGTGAGCGCCATTGCTTGTCAGCTGTGAAGATTTTTTAAGAACCCACTGCCACAATTGGTGCATTATTTTATGTTGGTAATAGAGTAGATGACTGGAAATCATGAAGTTTTTCTAGACATTAATTATAACAGTTTTAATGAACAAATTATTAGCTACAGGTCCCTTTTCTGCTTAGGTTTATTTATTTCAATAAGACAACCTGTAATCTCTTACTTTCCAGAAATTTCAGGAAAATCATTAAGCTAGAGGCCTGGTTAAAAAAGTAAAAATTATCAATTCCCTGAAACAAAACAGTTGGCAACACTTAATTTCTTAGGATGGGTGATGGTATGTGGGGGTTTATTATATTGTTCCCTGTACATTTTTGGAGGCTGGAATATTTCATAATTAGAAAAATATATGCTAGTAGTTGAGCCATTCAAAGAAAAGTGAATACAAAAATAAGTATAGTTTTTTACTCATGATCATGTCCAGAAATTGTCCACATATGGCATGCTGCATCCACACTTACAACTTATTTTGTAATTCACGGTATTTTAGGTTATGACTGGCAAAACCAAGGAAAACCAACTATTGTACCATTGAAAGATGTTTGATTTTCCAAAGTTAGTTAGGAATGCTTAAACCACTATTTTCCTGTATTGACTTGCCTTACTTTATCTACAATGAGTGAGTAATAGAAAATAAAAGTTAGGGGAAATTTTGAAATCATGCAGTGAAGACTTTTGTAAATCCGCACTTCCATTGAAGGGCTGAAAATGTTGGCAAAAATTGTCAAAATAAAACATTTCCCTTCTCTGGGAATTAACCAAAGTTTTATAATGATCTGAAAAACATTAATTCAAGACAAGATACTGAATCATTTTAAGAATATCAGAGGCCAGGCATGGTGGCTTACCCCTGTAATCCTAGCCCTCTGGGATCCCCAGGCAGGTGGATTGCTTGAGCTCAGGAATTTGAGACCAGCCTGAGCAACAGCAAGACCCCATCTCTTAAAAAAAACTAGCTGGGTGTTTGACCAGCACCTGTAGTAGGCGGAGGTAAGAAGGTCTCTATAGCCAAAGAGTTTGAGATTGCTGTGACAATGCCAAGGCAGTCTTTTGAGAGTGTCTGAGTGAGTCTATGTCTCAAGAAAAAAACAAACAAAAAACCCAGGAATATCAGAGTCTCAGAGTCAGTGGCTTTTCATTTGGCCTATTCCTACCCTCCTCTCTCAGCCCTGCAACAACCTTGAAAACCAATGGCCTCACAACCACAGTAGCTGTAAAAAGCAGAAGCTTTGAAGCTGCTGAACTGGAAAGGAAATTTTCCCAAAAGACCTCACCTCCAAGAGCACTGTTGCTATTTGACCAGTCTTGCAAGTCCCTGGAAAAGCCCCATTTGGGGTTGTGGTCATATTTGACTTGATTCAGAGCTGGCTCTGCAAAAAAAAAAAAAAAAAAAAAAACAACAACTATTTTCAGGGTGTTTCTCAACAAATCAATCATCAACAATTATTTAATATTGCAGCAGCCTGAGCTGCAATACCAGCTGGGACAAACAAGAATCTAACTCAGGAAAAAAATAGAAATTATTAATGGACTTGTAACAAGTAAAGAGATTAAATTAGTAATTCAAAAACTTAGCACAAAGAAAAGACCAGGCCCAGATGGCTTTACTGCCAATCATTTAGGAAATATTAATACAAACCCATTGCAACACTCTACCAAAAAATAGAATAAGAAGAAGTACTCCTCAATTCATTCCATGAAGCCACCATTACCCTAATACCAAAACCAGACGCAGACATCAAAGGAAAACAAAACAAAACATAAAGACCTAAATGCTTTATGATTATAAACACAAAAATTTTCAACAAAATTCTTGCCAACTGAGTCTATCACATTAAAAAAAATTATAGAGAAAAAGAGAAAGAAAGGGAAAAATTGATGTATTGTGCTTCATCAAAATTAAAGTTTTTTTTTTTTTTTTTTTTTTCTTGGTTAAAGACCCAAATAAGAGGATGAAAAGGCAGTCTATAGAGTGGGCAAAAATATTTACAAATTTCCACATTCAGCAGAGGATTCATATGTAGAACATATAAGGAACTCCAAAATTGTAACAATAAAATCCCCAAATCCCCAATTATAATATGGATGAAAGACATGAAGAGACATTGTGCCAAAGGATATACAGATAGAAAATACATGAAAAATGCCCCCACATCATTAGCTATTAGGGAAATGTAACTTAAAACCATAATTAGTTATCTTCCATGCCTACCAGAAAATTCAAATTAAAAAAAATAGTGACACTATCAAAGGTAATAGAAAGAATCTCTGAGAAACTAGTTTATATATTGCTTATGATAATTTAAAATAGTAGGATCAGTCCAAAAAAACATTTTGAAAGACTTTTTTTTTTTTTTTTAACTAAACATGCAACCATCTTACAATCCATTAATCCCAGTCCTGAGCATTTATCCCAGAGAATTGAAACTGATGTTCACATAAAAATCTGTACATGGGGCAGCGCCTGTAGCTCAGTGGGTAGGACGCTGGCCCCATATACCGAGGGTGGCAGGTTCGAACCTAGCCCCAGCTGGGTAAAACAGCAGTGGCTACTGCAACAAAAATAGCCCGTGTTGTGGCGGGCTCCTGTAGTCCCAGCTACTCGGGAGGCTGAGATAAGAGAATCGCTTAAGCCCAGGAGTTGGAAGTGGTTGTGAGCTGTGTTGCCAGGGCACTCTACTGAGGGCAACAGAGTAAGTAAGACTCTGTCTAAAAAAAAAAAAAAATCAAAACCTGTGCATGAATCTCTGTAGCAGTTTTATTTATAATAATACTCTTGAACTGGAAATACACAGATATTCCTCAAAAATCAAATGTGAAAACAAACTCAGGATATCTCTATATTAGCTCCTACATTCGCATTTGAATATGCAGTCATCTTGAAATTTAGAAAAAAATGCTTAATTTAAAAAGCTACATATCATAAACAAGTAACCCCAGGAACACAAAGCTTAACATTTGAAAATTACTCAATGTAATGCATCATGTATAGTAGGTAGGCAGAATAATGCCTCTCACAGATGTTTGGTTACCAAGAGGAAATCACAGTTGCAGATGGAATTAAATTTGTTAGTCAGCAGATGTTGAGAAGAAGAGACTATTTTGAATTATCAGCAAGAGCCCACTGTAATTATAGTAGGACCTATGTAAGTTGACCACTCATGGGCTGTAATAATCTAGTATACAGAAGTGGTCAACATAAGGAATTAGGCCTACTTATACTTACATGTGGTGCATGTCTGGTCTGTGAAAATGAAGGTCTTGATAATAAATCTTCAAAAGAAGAACACACTTAGAAAACTTCCTGATTTCAAAGCTACTATAATACTCAGCAAACAAGATAAAGTCATTCTGGGACAAAAGGAGATGGGGTAAATAAAGTTGATGGAACATTTTCATAGTCTCACCTAACAGTGGAATTTGCCTAAAGCCTCTGAGCCAGAAGTTTTCCTGCCTGGATAGCTACTGGGATGAGTTCCGTCTTACCCTCCAATATGGTGCCAGTGGCATAGATGTAAGGTGCACTGTTCTGCTCTTCACCCATGACAGGTATTTTCCCTTTTTTTTTTTTCATTTATCTTCACTCCCACTGTTTCTAAGCCAATTTCTTGTGCAAGCATCTCTTCCTATTGCCAGCAACACCATATTATATTCTCCTTTAATGATTTCCTCACTATAGGTGGACTGAGCTATCACCCTGAGTCCACCTGGTCTTCCTGCTTCAATTTGTTCAACTTTGATTGGTACAAATAGTTTTATAAACTTGACACCATGTTCTTCCATGTGCTCACCAATTTTGTTGGCTATGTCCTAATCAAATCCTCTAAGAAGAATGGACCATACCATAACAGTGATGTCTAAACCAATACCAGTAAGAAATCCAGCACATTCCCAAGCAACATAGGATGCTCCAACCATCAGGTCATACCAGGGCAGTAAGGTAAGGAGAAAAGATCATCACTGCAGATGCAGCATTCTTTGTCACCAAGGATGCCCAAGTAACCAGTGGCAGTAAGAAATCTCTCTGCTGAATAAATTTTTTCTTTGCCTTTATTATTATTGTCTTAATCCTATGAGGACCAATAAATTGCCCATGAGCATTTTCTTAGACCACCTTTATCCCCCGCAAAGCAACTCAGTATCCCTGGTTCAGAGAGCTAATATGATTCTGTACAGCTTCTTTCATTTTTTTCCCCAGTTATGTTTAACCATGTTGTCAACTTCCCAGCCATAGTTTCGAGAGTCTTGCCGAGCTTGCCCTAATAAAGTTGCTTGGTGTGTTAATTTTATTTATTTATTTGTTTTTTGCAGTTTTTGGCCAGGGCTGGGTTTGAACCTGCCACCTCCAGCATATGTGGCCGGTGCCCTACTCCTTTGAGCGATAGGCACCATCTGGTGCATTAATTTTTTAGGCATGCCCCCCAACATTCACACATGTTCCTCCAAGACCCCATCTAGTCCCAAGAGAGGTGGGAGTGATGGAATCCAGAATCATGCCTTTCTTGCCATAGTTGCCTGTCTGCCTCCTTAGCAGCTGCCAGGTCTTCTGAGTCACCTCCAATGATAGTAAGGTCATAGTCACAGGACGCAAGAAGATCCTCAGAGCCATTCATCTTTAGTAGCTTTTGAAGTCTGCCCTCCTGATAAGCCTTCAAAATCCGACCAGGGCCACCCATCTTTCTCTGTTTCACCAACACAACCCGCACGTCAGTTTCTGTGGTCAATCCAACAGGGCGGCTTCCAGGCCCCAGCAGTCCTATGAAGTGACAATGATGAAGACATCAGGATTTTCTGCAGAGGACAGGTCACATTCTGCTCCACTGCAGGAAACTGAGGTGAAAGGGTTGCTGATTCTGAATGGCTGCGAAAAGCCACGCCCTCTTAGTGTATATCCTTAACAATTGTACACTCATTTTCAGTAAAATATAAGAGGTGAAAGTATAAAGAAATAATATTGTCAGAAGTTTTATACAGTAAATAACTATCAATTTATCTCTTATGCAAATCCACCATACAGAGTAGCATTAAAGGAATGATTCATTATAGCTTATGTTTCTTTATATTATGAAAAACATCCATTTTTCTAAAATAACTCTTAATGCATTGGGCCTCTGCCTCTGTCTCCCTTCCTGGTACAGTCTTCTTTTCTACTTATTCAGTTTTATCCTTGAGTTAACTTGCTCTTTTTTACATTCTTTTATTATGCTGGGAACCTTCCTGCCAATTTTCAAGGAAGCAATATTCTTTGTTGATTTCCCTTTGAAAGAGGAAAGCAAGCTTCTAAACTGAGAAAGATCAAATCAGCATAAAATATTAGTATGGTATTATATTCTAAAGCAATGAACGTATCTGTAACTAAGGATTGCAGTCAAAAAAACACCTGGAACTATTTCATCTTCAATAGCATGCCAAGGCTATATTTAACCACAACACTTAAAATAATAAATGTTGTGTTTCCCTTTGATTGTTGCAAGAATTAAAAATATTAAATAAACTGTAAGATGACCTAAAATTCACATCTAGACAAGAAAGTGAGTGAAAGAGATATTTGACAACTTGACTTATTAGTAAATTTAAGCGTATGGATACCTTAAATATTAATAATAACTATAGACATTAATCAATACATTTTTTAAAGGAAAAAAATAATAAACAAGAACTTGTTTTTGTTTCTCCATTTTCACATGTCAGGGTGATATCAGCTGTAAGTAATTTATTAGCTATGAGATAAAGCACTGATTTCATACATTCCAAGTTAGCATACAATATATGTTTTGAATGTTTTCAACTATTATCTTTAAAAGGAAAAATAAAGATACCAATGAATTTATAATTCTCTAATTTGAATGTCAAAAATCTTTTATTCACATTCTAAATTTCCAATTATTTTAAATCCTTGACTTTTTGCCCTAAGGGCCGAGAGTAATTCTATCAGAGCACAAAGATGGGTGCTCTTAATTGCTCAGTTACTCTATCCAGTGATCCAACTTTGGCTGCAGGTTGCTATGGCAATTAAAATGGGAAAACTGGCAACAAAGCCTAATAAAACTTCCATTCAATCCTTTATATATAGTTACAGCATACCAAAAAGCTTCCTACAGACTCTGAAACGGATGCATCACCTCTGCAGATAATTAAGTGCTTTGGTGGGAATTTGTTCGAAAACCTGATATACAATTAGACAAATATGTTCACATACCATGTTTCACTGAAGTCTGTGTGAGCCTACAGGCCTGTCAATGGGGCTTGGTCCTAAGTACTTTTATGCCTGATTAATTGTCAATATCAGGCAGGAGCTTGCTCATTAGCTTCTTGCAGGACCCATTTTATGACGGCAATGAGCTTCATTTAAAGATGATATGCTAACTGTTAATAAACTCGATTGAATTCTTTTCCTTGTGTTTTGAATTCTATGGAAAAAAATATATGAAAATATTCCCAAAGAAACGGAATGAATTCAGATTTGTGTCTGTTATAAAACTGCTATTATATTACCTATGTTGCTTTAGTTAAATGTAAATTTTGAATTTGCTCTTTAGGTTATGTTTTCAGTACATCTTGGTATGTTCCACAGATAGACCAGTGCATTGAAACAATATCACTTCTCTATATAATGTAGTAAATTTATTTTAAGATTCACTCGATCTTAGTAACTAATGTTTGGGGCTGAAATTACAAACAAATGTATGTTTCAAATCTTCAGGGAAAACCTTACGAGGCAACTCACTCAATATTTTCCCTTTGAATTCACTAAAATTATTAGAAAACCCAATAGAAGACCTACTTTATTAATGTATGTTGAAATCACTTATGGGGTTAGGAAAATTTCCTTCAAAGCACAGAAGGTCATGTTAACAGGCATAGGCAAATTATCTCAAGAAAGTCAACTTAGAAATTAGTGGTGGCTACAATTATTTTTAATTCCTTATTTCAGATCATAATTCTTTGTTTTATTTTGCTCTTTAAAGATTTTTTGCATTAAGCCAGACACAGACTAAATTTTAATATAAAGAATACTATCCTCAGAAGAATCACAAGTGAAAATAAAGCTTAAATGTCTTAAGTGGCCCAAGCATGGTTGTTTTATTAAACATACCTATATATTATACATTAAAATTAGATTAAGTTCATAACTAATTTAGTTGCTTTTCTTATTATTATATCTAAACCAGAAGAATTAAAATTTTTTAAAATGTGATAAAATACATTCAGTTTAAAGTCCTCCATAAAAGAGAAATAAATTGTGAAAAGGTACAGAATTTTGTTTAGTTAAGATTTGCTAATATATGAATTGAAAAGTCAACATTACGAATAATTATATTAATACAGAGGGTGCCAAAATTGCATACATATTTTAAGAAACAAAAAATTTATATTAAAATTGTAATACTTAAGTTACCCTTGACTTCTATAATTATAAGAGATAAAAGATATAACATACAAGACGACAAACGTTATCGGTATACATTCAGTATTACAATTTTAATACAGTTGTTTCCTGCCTTAAGATATGTATATATTTTTGGTATCCCCTGTATATGGTTAAGGATATAACATTATAAACATCAATCTGCAATCAATAATCTAATCATAAAATATCCAAATTATAATATATCTAATCATAAAAAATAAATATAACAATCACAAAGTACTATATATAATAAACAGTGTCTTTTCCTGTTTTATTTTAATCTTTGATACATTGGAGATTCTACTGAAATATATGATAAAGAAGTTATAATTATCATAAATGTAAAATAAAAGATATATTGAGTAGATAGAATGATACATTCCCTGTGGTACTTAGCAGACAATTAAAGATCTTTACACCTCAAATCATTCATGTACACAGAGAAAAAAAGACTTTTTTTTTTTTAAATAGAGTCTCACTATGTTGCCCCAACAGAGTTCTGTGGAGTCACAGCTCACAGCAACCTCAAACTCTTGGGCTTAAGGAATTCTCTTCCTTCAACCTCCCAAGTAGTGGGCCTACAGGCACCTGCCACAACACCCGGCTGTTTTTTTGTTGCCGTTGTCATTCATGTTAAGCATACTGGGGCCAGGTTCCAACCCGCCAGCCTCTGTAGCCTGCGCTGTAACCACTGTGCTATGGGCGCCCAGCCAAAAAAAATAAAAGAAAGTCTTGTTTAGGGATATTTTACAGTTTTGACAAAGATACAGAAAAAGTAACAATGGTATTTTGAAATTTTGTTAAAATTCTCTAAAATTAAACAGATCCCTTTTTGAAAGGATCTCAACTCCTTTCTACTACTTCATTGATATGTTATCTTCAGATGACCCGTAGACTTTATCACTTTAGCTCTCTCTTTAGAAACAAGTTCAGAAGACAAAGACTCTTCTCTTAAATTATTACAGAAAGGCAGGAATCCAGGGCTGCTATGCATTTCCTTTCTTTCTCTAATATCTCAGTATTTAATGAATATCTCAGTAGTTAATGATTTCATTTAAGGAGTTCTGTATCTTTACTTTCACCAATGACCAAGGTGAAATTCATTATATATTAATTTTTATCAAATTCTAAAACGAATATATATGAAAATATTTCATTGTGCCTATTTCCAAATGCATGCTATACCAATAATTTAATATATTTTGTGAAAGTAAAAATGAGAACTCGCAATAGAATCCAAAGGTACTTAATAGAAAATAGAGCTTTTGAACCCAACACCTCTTCAAATGGAATATAAATTCCCTACTCACAAATAAGGTAACTTTGATTCCTTAACTAATGAGATTCTTTCATCCATTCAAGAGATTCTCTTGAGAGGTATGGTGCACTCCCATCTATTGGAGTTCAAGGTCTCAATTCACCTGTTCAAACCATCACAAGTCTTCTTTCAGAGCCTTACTCATTAGAAATGGTAGTAATAGCTGTTTTCTGAAAAAAAAAAAACTGGGATTTTATGTTCTGTGCATTTTCTTATAAATATGTAGAATATTTACTATCCACCTCAAACTTGGAGGACCATATCTGCCTATTTCGTTTGATCCCTTTCAATCTCACACGGTACTGCTTTTCTGAGCATCCCTATGGATGTGCTTCCTTCCATGAAATTCTTACAGCATTTTTATTATGCCTTTCTTATTATATCAATACTTACCTTGAAGTAAAGTTATTGGCTTGAGTCTATTTAATCATAGAGTGTTATGATATTGGAATATATATTTATTATTAACAAGGAGGAAGCAAACACAATATTAGCAAACTCCATAATAAGACATGAAAATAACATTTTGTCTAGTGAGGGAGAAATAGGGAAAATAATTTTAATGAGGAGTTATACTACATATAGAGAGGTCTAGGTATATGGTGTGTATGTGCATTTTAATTGGGAGTAAATGTATAGAGTTATGTAATCATCATCACAGCCCAGGTTTAGAACATTTCGATCATTTTCTAACTCTACATCCCTTCCCTTGGCAGTCAATCACTGCCTCTATGCTTAGCTTCAAGCAACAACTAATCTACCTTCTGTATTTATATTTTAACCTTTACTGAGCTTTTCATGCATAGAAAATCATAAAAAAAAAAAAATGGCCTTTTGCATCTAACTGTGTTTACTTGGCAAAATGTCTTGAGCTTCATTCATGACTTAGCATTTATCAATAGCTTGTCCTTGTTATTAATAGATAGTATTTTATTATAATATGGACAGAACACGTTTTGCCTATCTATTGACTCTTGAGGGAAATACGCATCATTTACAGTTTGGGGCTCCTATGGATAATGTTGATTTAAACACAAACATTCAATTCTTTGTGTGAGTGAATTTTTTTTTTCCTCCTAAATACCTATGCATAAAATTACAGTAGAAGCTCTATAGTTGTCCACTTTTATCTCCTTAAGTTGACCTAATTTTCATAGACCAGGCATCGCCACATTTATCTATCAGTACAGTAGCCTAGTCCCTTATATTGACCACCTCTGTATGTTGACCAGTTTGTTACAGTCCGTTAGTTGGTCAACTTACAGAGAGTTTACACATTGTCCACATTTGGTGTTGTCTTTTTTTTTTTTTTTTAATAATAACCCTTTTAGTGGGTATAAAGTTGTATTGCATTGTTGTTTTAATTTGCATTTCCTTAATAACTAATAATTTTTACTAGCCTTAAATTATCTTTGGTAAATTATCTAGCCAAATATTTTACACATTTTAAAACTATTATGTTTAATTGTTGAATTCAAATACTTTTCTATATGGTCTTGCAATAACTCCTTTATCAGGCATATAATTTACAAATATTTTCTCTCATTTTCATCTTTTCTTAACTTTTTTGATGGTATCCTTTAAAGCTTAAAGGATAATTATATTTAGCTTAAATTCATATTTATTTTTTGTTGTTAGGAATTGTGCTTTTGGAATCTTTTCCCCTAAAGTAAGATAACAAGTATTTCCTTATATGTTTTCTTCTATATGTTTCTTTTTTTATTTTTTTTATTGTTAAATCATAGATGTGTACATTAGTGCAATCACTTGTACCCATTCTAAGATGCACCAAAGATGAGGCCCACCCATTACCCTCCCTCCACCCAAACCTCCCCCCTCCCTTCCCCTTCCTTGGCCCTTTTCCCGTAGTCATGTGATATAGATGGGTTATAGCCTTCATGTGAAAGCTATAATTTAGCTTCATAGTAGGGTAGAGTACCTTGGATACTTTTTCTTCCATTCCTGGGATACTTTGCTAAGAAAAATATGTTCCAGTACCCTGGGATACTTTGCTAAGAAAAATATGTTCCATCCATGTAAACATAAAAGAGGTAAAGTCTCCATCTTTCTTAAATGGGATACTTTGCTAAGAAAAATATGTTCCAATATCCTGGAATACTTTGCTAAGAAAAATATGTTCCATCCATGTAAACATGAAAGAGGTAAAGTCTCCATCTTTCTTAAAGGCTACATAGCATTCGATGGTAAACATGTACCACAGTTTGCTAGTCCATTCGGGGGTCGATGGGCACTTGGGCTTCTTCCATGACTTAGCAATTATGAATTGAGCTGCAATAAACATTCTTGTACAGATGTCTTTGTTATATTGTGAGTTTTGGTCTTCTGGGTATAAACCTAGTAAAGGAATTATAGGATCGAATGGCAGGTCTATTTTTAGGTCTCTAAGTATTCTCCAAACATCCTTCCAGAAGGGACGTATTAGTGGGCGTTCCCACCAGCAGTGTAGAAGTGTGCCCTTTC
>CAUYPK010135286.1:0-16107 GCA_963574355.1 Loris lydekkerianus
ACATTTAAGGGAACCATGCTTATTCTATGCAAAATATATATTATATATGGAAGAAGCTGATAGTTATTTAAAATCTCATAAATGAGGCATGTCAAACCTTAAATAACAAAATCACTTTCAGAAAAAGCTATAACAAGCTGACATTTTTACAGGACCCAAAGGAGCAATCCACTTTCTTAGAACAGGTGCCCATTAAGCCAGAAGCTCACAGCCAATCTTCTTCCAAGCTTTGTCTGTTTTTACTCTCTTCCCTTTCTAGCCTACCACTCACTTCTCTTCTAAAGGCAAATTGACTTGGTTACTCACTGCTCTAGCAAAACTGTCTTTGATAAGACAGTGATGATCTCTGTTTTGCTAATTTCAGTAGATACTTTTTATGTTCATTATCCGTCCCTTATTCACTCAACAAATATTTGTTGATTGTCATACAGGTGTCAGGCAATCCATTAGTGGTGAGAACGATATAATCAAATAATATAATTTCAACAATGATAAGTGTGATGATGTAAAGATACAGGTACTAAGAAAGCTTGTAACAAAAGACATCCCTAAATCATGGGGGATCAAGTGACTTTGCAGCAGTTTTTGGCCTCTGTACTAAAACACTGTCTCCTTCCTTACTGGGTCATCTTGGTTTCCTTACTGATAATACTTTCCTTGTTTGACTTTCAATATTAATAACAGTTGTAGTTTATATAGGACAGTTACTTTTTTTTATCACCATTCTGGCATAATAATAAACTTTCAAAACTCTTTCTGTAATGCCCACAAGAGTATAGGTTTGGACCATATCTGATATGAAAATTTTTGTAGGTGACATCATTCATTGCCAAAAGATTAAATAGCATGTAAATATACTGATGGCTCCCAAATCTTTTTCTCTAACTTGGATTTTGTTTGTTTGTTTGTTTGTTTTTTTAGCTAGTAACCTGAATGTTGAACTACCTGCTTCACAGCTCTAATTCAAATTATCCCTGGGAGTTCAAACTCAGCATGGCAAAAACTAAAACTAATTTGCTCTAATTCAAATTATCCGTGGGAGTTCAAACTCAGCATGGCAAAAACTAAAACTAATTTGCCTCCACCATCTACCCAGTTGTTGAAGCCATAAAGTTAGCACTCAACTTTGAATCTTTTCTGACATACGCTAATTGTTAACCAGCCACCAAAACAGGTCTACAATGCATTCCAAATATTTTCAAGTCTATCCAAGTAATGCCTCTCCTTGGAATTGCTGCAACTATGTCCTAACTATTTTCCCAAGTTGGCTTATCCCCACTATGTATCAGTTCCTCTTTCCCATGGAAGTCAAATTAGTCTTTCTTAATTCTATTAAATCATCATTTTCTTGAGAACTCTTTAGTGGTTTAGTCATTTCTTATTGAATTTAGAATAAAGATCAAAGGGTGGTGCCTGTGGCTCAAAAGAGTAGAACACTAGTCCCATATGCCAGAAGTGGAAGGTTCAAACCCAGCCCCAGCCAAAAAAAAAAAAGTATAAACATCAAGGCTTTCAACACATCACATCCCTAAATTTTATTTTGTTTTTTTTTTTCATTTTGCAGCTGATTGTTTCTTCATTTTACTCCAGACACACCAGGTAGCACATATATTGTTTCTGTTGGAGAAACTTCATCTACTATTCCAATACAAATAAACTTCCTTAGAGAAAGCTATATATCTTCTTTTATACAATTCATAAATAATTTTATGCTAGTCTTTGATAATAAATAAATATGTCTTTAAGAAATTTAGACATTATATATTAAATGTATGTTTTATTTTGCAGATTACATATTCAATGAGCACATACATTTTTGTCATATGTAAACTTTCCTCCCTAGCACCTGGCATAATGGTTGTTAAATTTCAGACCTTTGTATTATGTTTTGTAAAGTAAGAAATCCCTGCCCTGTTGAGCCACTATGTTTTTTTCTTGTATCTTCAGGACTATGTGTAACTTTAAATAAATATGCTGCTTAATGCATCAAGGCAAATATGAATATCAAACTGACAAATTAGATTATCAGTGTTTATAAAGTCATAGTAACTAGATATACAAAAACTTAAATTATATAGATTTTATTACGGTGATGAGAGTAATCAGAAACCTTCAAAACAGTTAAAATTATGCCTTGATAAACATGAGTGGTATGTCATGAAACTACTGAAAATATCACTATCTTTTACAATTTTCCAGACAAAGAGCATTATTATGTTTTTGGTTTTTTACATGTGGAGTAGAAACTCTTTTACAGATTAAACTTTCACACTATATATTTTAGAGTCTCAACAAACTGAGACATTTATTATTTATTTATTTACTTTTGCAAAAATGGCAATGGGGAAAGGTGTTTTTCTATGGAGAACACTACCAGAAAAAGAAATGAGGAAGTTATGCAGGTTGGAAGGCCATTGACCTTTATCTAGTGTCAAGTGCTTTGTGTTTCTACTGTTAGAAGACCAGGCATTAGTAACATATATTTTCATGAGAAAATCATTGATGATTTGAGCAAGGTTTGAGGGAAAGAGCACACACAAATTTGAAGGGAAACTGAGATTATAGTCAGAAGCAAAGCTGCTTTGGTTTCCAGCTAACAAATTATGATGATGTTTCCCAACATCTTCATAAAATTTACATATGTTCTGGCACACTGAATGGTGGAAACTTATACACTGTAGATACTTAGTACATACAATAATTTTCATATTGTCATTATGACTTTTGAAAAATTTTTCAGGTACACTAATATATATATATATTTTTTTGCCGTATGCCCAGATTATTTATTTATTTATTTATTTTATTAAATCATAGCTGTGTACATTGATATGATCATGGGGCATCATACACTAGGTTCATAAACCTTTTGACACATTTTCATCACACTGGTTGACTTAGTCTTCCTGGCATTTACATTCTACATTTACTAAGTTTCATATATATATCCTTGTAAGATGCACAGCAGGTGTGATCCCATCTGTCTCACTCCCTCTACCCACCTTCCCCTTCTCTCCCCTCCCTTTCCCTCTTCCCCCTATTCTTAGGTTGTAACTGGGATATAGCTTTCATGTGAAAGGCTTAAATTAGTTTCATAGTAGGGGTGAGTACATGGGGTACTTTTTCTTCCATTCTTGAGATACTTTACTAAAAAGAATATTTTCCAGCTCCATCCATGTAAACATAAAAGAGGTAATATTCAACAAAGATAGACAAATGGGAGCGAGAGGAAGAGATATCACAGCCACATATTTGTTACAGCTAACAGCTTTCTGCACATATCTGAGTCAGCCCTTCAGGTACTCAAAGAAAGGTGGTAAAATACAGGCATTTTAACAAACAGGACTCATATTTTAAATTTGTGAAAAATGTATGTGCTTACTAATAGCAACTAGTGGTAAAATTTAAAATATTTGATTTTTCCTACCACTATAAATTTAATAGCATTTGAATGCTATAGCATTTCAAATAGCATTTGGAAAAGAAATTAGTTCATTAAGTTCCTTAATTCGAACTATGGCAGAATTTTACACGTTAGCCTAAAAATGTACCAGACCATCCAATATCTTCCATGAGGCCACACAACTTGCACTCATAATTTATTTCTCTTTCTTTTACACCTATCTGGAGCATCCAAACCACATAGATAAAAGAAATCTTATTTTCCCATAAACTTCCATAGTGACACCCACATTTTCAGTTGTGCTTTTTCACTTTTATAAACTTTTCACTTTTTTAAATACTTTTTCATATATAGTTTACTCTTCCTGTTAAAAATCAAACTCCTTAAAGGCAGAAGTAATATCAGATTATTTTCTGTCTTCAGTGTTAAAACACATGCTAGCCTAGAGTATATGCCCATTAATTATTTCCTGAGTCAATTTTTGTCTCCGTTCTAGGAAATAACATACATTTTATATAAACTAACTTTGTTAAAACTCTATTTTAGCATAATGATACTTGTACTCAGTCATAAAGTATATAGAGACATTGGGAGTATAGCTCAGTAGATACACATAAAAAAGTGCAGACATAGGTGGGAACAAATGAAGAAGCTGATCAGTCTTCAGTGCTGAATGGTTGATGTAGGGCAAACAGCTATCAGTCCATAAACTAATGCCAAAGGTACATTGTAACTAGATTTCAAACCAAACAAATGTTGCTATACAAGCAGAAGGCATCTGGTACATGTAACACAGGAATGAGAGTAGCACTGAATTCTTGTGTGTGCTATTGGTTTTACATAGTCCATATGGAGAAAGACCCGTGCTTTAAGTCATAGAGAGGAGAGGCTTGCAAAGACATTGAAAATAGACTACATTTTAGATATCAGCTGAAATTCCTACCATGGGATGCCTCCAGCCCTGATTTAAGAAGGGTTATAAAACTACATGTGGGCTCAAAGACAAGAAAAACACATAACAAATTGTTATAATCTGACACAGGTATCCAAGATAAAAAAACAGGTATACATAATATTTATACAGTATTTTCAAGCATAAAGTTTAATAAGAAAAAAATCTTGATGAATATGCCAACCTCAAAACTTGGATAAGATTCATTTTAATTTAAACATCAATTGGAGGGTGTTAATACAGTTATCCTGACAGCTCTTGCTAGCATTTGTCTAAGAACTGCATATCATGCGGCCAATTCATTATAAAAATCATTTCCAGAAGCTAAATGGGGCTGAGGAAAGTGGGGGGAGACTGACAAGTTCTCTAAAGTTTAGTTAAATCTTAATTTCTACTTGACTCTTAATGAGAGATCTAAAATGTTTAAGTGAATAAAAGCACTCTCTCCTTGCCTTTTCTGGAGGGTTAAAAGAGTGGATTCTTGGCATAGCTCAACAATTTCTTAATGATTTGAAATTGTCCAGAGGATACTTCTTTTCCAATCTCCCCCAGGCTCCCTTGAGTGCTATCCCAGTTAATGTAATCTCTATGTTTATATATCTTCGATTACAAGCTGCTGGCACTGGCTATGCCAGAAGGGGTAGCAGATTACCACAGATTTCCTTAGTATCATTCTTTGAATGAGTTTGAAACATGGAAGAATAAAGAAAATATTCACTATCAGAATATTCAAACTACCCCATGTTTTTATCACCAGAATATAGCAATAGCAACAACTCAACTCTACATTAGCTTCTTTAGGAAAAGTGTTATATTTAAGTATCAATGTACTCAGGCCTATTATGAAACAAATTTATAGATTTATTATAAAAGCTATAACCCAATTATGACCTAAGAATATGAAGAAAGAGAAAAGGGAGGAGATGAAAGGGGGGAAGATGGGTGGAGGGAAGGCAATTGGTGGGACCACACCTACAGTGTGTCTTACAAGGTTATATGTGAAACTCACTAAATTTAGAATATAAATGTCTTAACATAACAACTAATAAAATGCCAGGACAGCTATGTTTAAAAAAAGCCTTATGCACACACTTACAAGCTATACATGTCACCATTCATAGTAAAGATAAATGTAAGCATTAAATAATGAATCCTAAGTGCTAAAATTAACTGTAATTCAAACTCTACTGCTATAAAATTTCATAACCACTTTCTGTTGCTATTTCTCTAAAATCATGTATTGCAAGTATACAATTTAAAACGCCATGCTAATTATCTCTGTTTGAGCAACTCATTCTCTCTTGTAAACTACATCATTTCTCTAAAAAAAATATTTGCTGCACAGTATTTGAACACACTGCACATAAATGAAAACATTCTGACATAGTCCTACTCAGAGATATAAGAATTAATATTACCATGACTAAGTTCATGGCACAGTATTAATAATTGCTCTATCCAAAGTTTCTAGGAATAAGAACCAATAATAGACTAGACATTAAATGTTCAATGAGATTAATATGAAATGAAACACTTGTATTCTGTTACTTTTTGTTGTGATATTCAAGTGTATTTGTCTCAACACATGACAAAGTACATACTTTTTTCCCCATTTTACAAATGAAAATTCTGAGGGTTAATTAAATAGTCTGCATAAAATCACATAATCTAGGAACAAGTATTTGAATGAAAATATACTTCACCTGTTCCTGTGACTTTTTTACTGTTTCTTCCTCTCTCAGACTTGTTCCTGCCATTAAGTTAAGTGTTAGCAGGACAGACACTGGAATTTAGAAAAGGTTTAGATTTGCCTTGGTAATGTTGGAATGTTGTATTAATTTCATGTGGCAATAGAAGCATCTCTGAAGATTGAGACTGATTTGTATAAGAAATCAGGTATTTATTACTCGTTTTAGAGACAAGTAGGGGAGGGGAATGATGTAATTCTTGCACCAAAAGTATTTAGGACGCAATATCCCAAGTGGAGAAAGGAAAGGTAGAAGCAATAATCAAATGATTACACTAAACACTTGAAGTGGAGAATTGGTGCTAGAAATCGAAAATGATGAACACAAAGAAAATAGAATATAAAGTAACAGATGATTAAATGTGGTAAGAAGCATATGAAGCAAGAGAAAAGAAAAGACAAAATGACTCAGAGTCTGCATTCTGGTTATCTATAGGAAAAATAGAATATCTGAAATAAGGAGTCCACTAACATTTAGTTATACATATTATAAAGATATCCAAATGCAAATATAGGGAACTTTCCAGAATGATAGAATTGAGATTAGTTCTACCCCTTATCCTCATCCCACCTCTCTCTATTTTCCCATTGAAATGAACAATGGCATATAGAAAAAGTGGAGAACTGTCATGAGCACTTTTAAAGAGCCACACATATTATTTACCTATCATAGACTTAAAGGAATCTTAAGTAATAGCTAGAAGGATCAAATCAAATTAACGTTAGGCATAGAGGGTTACTCAGCATTGTTACTCCTGGGAAGGAATAAGATGTTCTTGAGGAACAAAACTCACCTTACCCTGTGTTCATTCAGAAAGTGATAGATGAAGATGAAGAAATTCTGTGCAGCTCAGAACATCTACCTATATGTTCACTGACTTATATAAATAACAGATCATTGAAACTTATCAGTGTCATAGGATTTGAGCAAACAAAGAAAACCCCAAAATGGGAAATGATTAAACGAGGGAAAGCTGCAACACCACCAAGGATTCTCAGAAGAATTATGACATAATTCTACTTCTAAATAACTTATGCTATTTTACATTCCCACCAACAGTGTATTGTTTTCTTTTCACTGGAACTGTACCAGCATCTATTGTTTCTTGATTTAATGTGAATGACCCTTGAGACAGGGTAAAGAAGTACCCCATTATGATTTTAATTGCAACTTCTGATTATTAGTGATGTTGTCTATTTTTCCATATGTTTTCCGGCCAGTTATTTATCTTCTATTTCTATTTTGTCTTTTACCCAATTATGATGGGGTAATTTGTGTTTTCCTACTGATTTGTTTGATTTCCTGTATTATTAAACATTTTTTCTGAATTTTAAAATTCTCTAAGTGATTTATTCATTTTTTTCTTTATGTTCTGATTCTCAATTTTTTTTTTTTTTTATTATTTGTGTTGCTTTTCTACCTTCTCCTCAATCCCATTCATCTTATTGGTTGTATATAATATAATTATTGATTATTGGTTGTCTGTCATATAAATTCCATAGGTAAAATTTCAACAATTTCTTTATATTTGGAGTTCACTCCTAGAGTGTTATTGTGTTCTTTTGAATGTGTCAGGAGAGCCTGATATTTAAAGTTAATAGAGTTTTTATGCTGACTCATTCTCATTCTTAGTCTCTTTTCTGCTCTGCTGGGACCTCTGCTGCTTACTGCTGATAGGGATGGGCCCATTAGTGAAATGCTTGAAACCTACTTCAGAAGTTTGACCAGGCAAGATAGAGGGAGATATATTATGAGCCTTTCACATTACCGCTCTGCTCAATCTCCATTTCCCAGTGTTTTTCACTGATCCATTTCCCAGTGTTTTTCACTGATCACTCCATTTCCCAGTGTTTTTCACAGATCTTCTGTGGCAGGGAAAGACCAAGCTATAAGACGTATTGGTCAAAGATGGTCCATGAAATAAAGAACATGAACAATAATAAGTAAAGTCCATTGGGTGTGGAAAATGCACAGGATGTCTCAGTGTGTGATAGGCAGTTCACAGAGGTCTAAGAGCATCATTTTCACGGGTGTTCACCTCACTCAAGGTCTCTCAGTGGCACCAGTAGCTGTCTAGCTTCCTCACAGGTGAATGGTAGATGCTGAAGGCTATAAGAAAATGCTTCACTGAGGTACCACATTAGATGTGGCTGAGTGAGATCACCCATGCCACAGCATTGTATGCCAGATCTGTGGTATCTTACTATGCTCCCATCCCCCAAAAGTGGTGTTGTGAGAGCACGGTATCCTTTCATAGCATGAACATAATTACATGGACTCTTTAATTCCTCCCTGATCATCAGGAACAAGGGGGAATTAATTTGCCATAATTTTCTATTGTGAATAGGCATTGTTTCTGAACTTTAAAAAGCACACAGATATTAGAAAATAAAATATGTATTACATAAATAATTGAAGAATACCACAGATCTCAGGAGACAGGTGAGGTATGGTAATTTATCAAAGATAAAGACAAAGTGCTTAAGACATGTGTCTTTTGATTAGAAGACTAAAAAAAAAAAAAAAAAAAAAAACTTTAACACTTCTTTTGAGAAGATGCTTAGTAATGGGATTGCCAGATTAAATGGGAGGTCTAGTTTTAGTTCTTTGGGATTCTTCATACTTCCTTCCAAGAAGATTCTATTAATTGGCAGTCCCATCAACAGTGCAAAAGTGTTTCCTTCTCTCCATATCCATAGAAACATCTGCTGCTTTGAGATATTGTGACACAGGCCATTCTCACTGGGGGGTTGTTTTGATTTGCATTTCTCTGATGATTAGTGATAATCAGCATTTTGTCCTGTTTTTTAGCTATTTGTCTATCTGCCATAGATAAGGTTCAAATCATGTCACTTGCCTAGTGGTAGATGGGATTTCTGGGTCTCTTTTTTTGATTAATTTGAGTTCACAATAGATCATAGTTCTCAATCTTTTGTCTGATTGATAATATGCAAATATTTTTTTTTTCCATTCTTTATGTTGTCTTCTTTCTTTGGTTGTTGTTTTCTTAGTGGTATAGAAGCTTTTCAGTTTAATCTAGTCCCATTTGTTTAACTGTGTTTTTGTTGCAATTTTTAAGGAACATTTCTTCATAAAATCTTTCCCCAAGCCAACATCTTCAAGTGTTTTTCTCACACTTTCTTGGAGGATTTTTATTGTTTCATGCCATAGATTTACATTTATATCCAACATGAATCAATTTTCTTAAATGATGAGAGGTCTGTGTCCATTTTCAGTGTTTTAGATGTGACAATCCAATTTTTTGAATAGGGAGGAAATATTTTCTCCAGGGTGTGTTTTTCTTTGGTTTATCAAAGGTCAGATGTCTGTAGTTATTAGTTTAATCTCCTTGTGGTATGCTCGGATTCAATGTCCGTATTTCTCTGCCAATACCTTGCTGTCTTGAGCACTACACTATTGTAGTATAGCCTAAATACTGGTAGAGTATGACACTGATTTGGTTTTAATATTATGAATTGCATTGGCTATGCATGATTTCTTCTGGTTCCACAGAAAATTAAGCTTTATATTTTCCAAAGTTTTAAACTATGATGATGGCATTTTAATTGAGATTGTATTGAATCTATAGATTGCTTTGGGTCGTACGGACAGTTTGACAATATTAAATCTTCTCAGCCTGAGCATGATATGTTTTTTCATTTGTTAAAGTCTTCTTCTATTTCCTTTCTTAGGGTTTCATAAATTTTTTGTAGAAGTTCTTCAACTATTTTCTCAGGTATATTCCTACGTATATCATTTTCTTTGGGGCTATGGTGAAGGAAGTTGTGTCCTTAATTAACCTCTCATCTGAGCTGTTACTGACGTATTCAAAGGCAACTGATTTGTGGACACTGCTTTTATATCCTCAGACATTACTGTACTTTTTGATGATTTCCTAGAGTCTTGTGGTTGAGTCTTTGGGGTTCTCTGTGAATAAGACCATATCATCAGCAAAGAGGGAGAGTTTGATCTCCTCTGCTTCCATTTGGATGGAATTCTTCTCTTTACCAATTGCATTGGCTAGAACTTCCAGCACAATGTTGACAGTAAGGATGACAGAGGACAACCTAGTCTGGGTCCAGTTCTAATTGGAAAAGCTTTCAGTTTAACTCTATTTGATAAAGTATTAGGTGTGGGTTTATTATAGATAGCTTCAATCAGCTTAGGAAATGTGCCACCTGTGCCTAAACTCTTCAGTGTTCTAATTAGAAAAAGATGGTAGAGTTTATCAAATGCATTTTTTTCTGCATTTATTGAGAGGATCATATCGGCTTTGTTTTTGGTTCTGTTAATATGGTGAATAACATTTATGAATTTATGTATATCAAACCAGCCTTGCTTTTCTGGGATGAAATCTACTTGATCATGATGTATGACTTTTTGGATACTAAACTGTAATCTACTGGCTAGAATTTTGTTGAAAATTTGTGCATCTATATTCATTAGTGAAATTGGTCTAAAGTTCTCCTTTTTTAGTGGAGTCTTTACTTGGTTTTGGTATAAGGCTGAATTTAGCTTCATAGAAAGTGTTGGGAAAGACTCCTTCCACCTTAATTTCTTAGAATAATGTCTGCAGTAGGGCAATAAGCTCTCCTTTGAAGGTTTGATAAAATTCTGGTGTGAAGCTATCCAGGAAAGGGCATTTTTTCCTTGGGGGAATTTTTATTGTTTCTTTAATCTCAGTGTTTGAAATTGGTCTGTTTAGAAAATGTATTTCAGATTCAGCAACACATCAAACAAATTATACACCATGACCTAGTTGGATTGATGCCAGGGTCTCAAGGGTTGTTCAACATATGTAAATCTATCAATATGATACACCACATAAACAAAAAAAAAAGACCATTTGATTCTCCCATTTGATGCAGACAATACTTTTGATAATACCCAGGTTCCAATCCTGTTCAGATCACTTCAGAAAATAGGTAGAGGAGGGACATTTCACAATGCAATAGAGGCCATCTAAGGCAAACCCACACACAGCAAATATCATATTGAATGGAGTAAAATTGAAAACATTTTAATTCAAATCAGAAGCCAGGCAAGGTTGCCTATTGTCTTCACTGCTACTGAACATTATAATGGAAGTCTTAGCCATTGCAATCAGGCAAGATAAAGTTATCAATGGCACCAAAATAGGGTCAGAGGAGATTAAAATTCCACTCTTCACAGATGATATGATTTCATACCTAGAAAACCCCAAGGACTCAACTACAAAACTCTTAGAAGTGATAAAGAAATACAGCAGCATCTCGTGATACAAAATCAATGCTCACAAATCAGTAGCTTTTATATATATCAATAATTATCAAACTGAAAAATCAGTCAAGGACTCTATTCCTTTTACAGTCATGCCAAAGAATTTGAAATATTTGAGAATCTACTCAACTAAGGATGGGAAAGATTTCTACAAAGATAACTATGAAACTCTGAGAAAAAAATAGCCAAAGACAGTAACAAATGAAAACACATATCATTTTCATGACTGGAAGAACCAGCATTGTTTATATATCCATACTAGTCAATGTAATATATAAATTTAATGCAATTCCCATGAAAACACCACTGTCGTACTTTAAAGAACTTAAAAAAATACTTCCTTTTATATGGAATCAGAAAAAAACATGATTAGCCAAGAGATTACTCAGAAATAAAAACAAATAAGGAGGAATCATGCTACCAGACTTCAGACTATACTAAAAATCTATAGTTATTCCAAAACATTGTGGTAGATGTATGAAACCAAATAAGGAAAAAAGAGATAAACCCAGATACTTATTGTCACTTGATGTTTGATAACCTATCAAAGAAATTCAGTGGGTGAAATGACGCCCAGTTTAACAAAATTTGTTGGGTGAATTGGGTGGTGACTTGTACAAGACTGAAACTGGATCCAAAACTTTCATATTAACAATAATTGACTCTCACTGGATAAAAGATTGAAATTTAAGACATGATACTATAAAGATTCTTTTGTAGAGTGCATGAGATACTCTTGAAAAAATTGGCCTGGGAGAATACTTTATGAAGGGGACACCCACCCATCCTTCCAACACATCCCAGGCAATTGAAGCAACAACAAAAAATATAATACTGGGATCTGATTAAACTAAAAACGTTCTGCACAGCAAAGAACACAGTAAGTAAAGTAAGCAGCCAGCCCCCAAAATGGGAGAAGATATTTGCAGGTTATGTTATTGACAAAGGTTGGATAACTAGAATCCATAAGGAACACAAACATATTAGGAATAAAAGAACAAGTGACCACATCACATCATGGGTAAGAGATCTGAATAGAAACTTATCTGAAGAAGACAGGTGAAAGGCCTACAGATACATGAAAAATGCTCGTCATTCTTAATAATCAGACAAATGCAAATCAAAATTAGCTCACATATTAAAATATTAAAACTGTAGATGCTGGCATGGATGTCAAAACTATAGATGCTGGCATGGATGTGGAGAAACGGGAACACTTTTACCCTACTGTGAGAATGCAAACTAATATGTTACTTTTCCAAAGAAGTTTTGACATTCCTTAGGGATCTAAAAATACAACTACCCTTGGATTCTGCCATTCCTCTACTAGGTGTCTATCCAGAAGATCAAAAATCACTTTATAACAAAGGTACTTGCAAAAGAATGTTTATTGCAGCCCAGTATATGATTATCAAGTTATGGAAGTAGCCACATGCCCATCTACCCACAAATGGATTCATAAATTGAGGTAGATGTACACCAGGGAATATTATACAGCCTTTAAGAAGATGGAGAATTTACATCTTTTATGTTTATGTGGATTGAACGAGAACATATTCTTATTAGTAAAGTTCTCAATAATGGAAGAAAAAGGATCCAATGTACTCATATCTACTACAAAACCAATATATAAGCACCCATACTTCCATATGAAAGTTTTAACCAACCTACAGCTCAAAATGAAGGGGAAAGGGGATGGGAAATAAAAGGGAGTGGGTAGGATGGAGAAATGGAGGAAAATTGTTAGGACCTTACCTATGGTACATTTTACAAGGGAACACATCAAAATCTATTAAGTGTACAGTAAAAATGTCTTAACACAATAATTAAGAAAGTGCAATGAAAGTTTATTGAACTATTTCAAATTGTATATAAAACCAGAACATTGTACCCCATAAATGCATTAAAGTAAACAGCTAAGATTTAATTTAAAAAATCTGAATTACAAAAAACAGAGTCAAATTTATTTAATCAATAACTAGAATAAGAAATAGCAAACACACACAAAAACAACAACAACAACAAAGAAAAAAGAAGCACTATGCATTGACTCCCAAAGAAGAAAAGTAGTGGTCCCTGACCACTCAAGATGGCTTGTCAGTTGAAGAGAAAATAATCCACACATGCACACACTCACACACATGCTCACGCACAGTTTCAATTATTCTCTCTTTCTCCCTCTCTCACATGCACAAGCACACAGGACCACATGCACACATACAAGCAAACAAAAAACCCAGTACTTTTCAGCAATACAATAAATGTACTACAAGCACAAAACTAAGAATTTTTTTAAGAACGCTTTGTTTTTTAATAACAAAGATCAGTGTACAAATACATATTTTCAATGGTTTACTGTTGACTTATTTTTAAAGATATCAGTATTACTATAGGAAACTGCTTTCTGTATTTCACAGCCTTTTATTTACTTTGATGTATCTACCTTCCGCTAACCAAAAGACTTTCAGGTTGGCAGACAGAGGATTGCCTTATTTTCTGCAAAATTAAAGTTCTAAACACTAGCCAGCAAATGTCTTATTGCCATTTCAATACCAGGCAATAGTTACAGTGATGCTTAAATCGCCATTTTCTGCAAAAAGCTATTCAGTGTTGGTGTCAAGACAAGGCAGTCACTGTTTATCATGACTGTCTCAATTCCCTCTTGAATAGACCGAGGAGTTGCTTCCCAAGTTAGTTGCCGTCTATCACCAGTGAGCTGAAATTGGTAAGGAAAAGTTTCAGTTGCTAGCGCATTCCTAGCAGCTGTCCTACTGTGCAGAACTGCTCTTCACCTGGTGGTTTTCCTGTTTCTGCAAGACCACCATGAAGTGCAAGCCAAAACAGGACTGCATCATCACCCATTCAAAGGTACCACTAACATTATTAACATTGGTAGCAAAAGAAATTGCAGTTTCTCCCTTCATTGCTGTAATGAAGTCATGCTGATCCATTAAATGGGGTATCACAGTATTGAAAGAGCCTTTCTATTTACAGAGAACACCAGGGCATGGACAGGAATAAGGCCTAAAGTCACAGAGGTCTTCGACGTCTGCTTTTTGCCCGGGCAGCAGAGTTAATCCACATCCAGAAGAGGTATATTTACACGGAAAGGTAAGAAAATTGGCAACTTTCTCCCTAGCCACCTTGCGAATGGATCCTGTGGTTCCCGGCAAGTTGGACAAGAAGCCAGCTTCTGGTGACTGCTGATCCAAACAAGATAACCATGCTGACACTAAAAGACGGGTGGTACCCACTTACTCAAAACAGAGCAGACACTCAGAAAGACTTCTCAATTCACTTGCTGGGTGGAGTCCTGTCAGCCAGAGTCGGCTCCCTCTGGGGTGGTGTACTCTGAGAGTGACCAGCAGTCTATGCCTTGTCAGGCCAACAGGTCATGTCTGTGGGCTGAGAAGTCTCTTGGAACCCGCTGCTGGCTCAAAGGCTCTGAGCCTTCAACTCCCGCTGAAGCCTTGACGCCCAGACAGAACAGAACTCTTAAGTCGCCATAGCTGATGTTGAGGGTTCCACTCGATTGTCTGGCTTTCCCTATCTGACTCACAGTTGCCGGCACTACCCTTTGGGGCATCTTGGAGGCCACCGCCCACTTGCTCACGCTACATATCACATGCTGTGGCAAAAGCCTGGAGAATTGGCGGCCAGAGAGCCCTACTACTGGCGGCTGTTTTATAGAATTCTTTATCCAAAGTCAGTTTGTGTTGTTCTGTGATTGTCTCCTTTTAGCCTCTCCTAGGGCCAATATGGGTAAATTGTGTTTCCCTAGAAACACAGGTGCACCCAAGAGTTCAAAAGATCTTATTTTCTTTGCCTCCTAAGCATCTGTGAGTCCAGGTGTCCTTCCAAAGTGCCCAGTTACTTTGGACCACCCGCTTCTGCCTCCTAGAGTGCTAGGATTATAAATGTGAGCCAAGCTCAAGACCTTGAAGTTGGAATATTTTTCAAACTAGTGTTTGTGGCCAGTGATGGTGCCTCATGCCTCTCATCTTGGCACTTTGTCAAGCCCAGTTAAATTGTCTTAGCTGGTGAATTGGTGACCATCCTGAGAACTAGTGAGATCGCCATCTCTGAAGAATAAAAAATAGCCAGATGTTATCCAGGTGACAAGAGTCCAAATTGAGGGAATTGGTTCATTTTTTGATAATATGTAAATATCATTATGAGTTGTGATATCAGGACACATGACCAGTTGTGATACCAGAGCACTGAGGGGCGAAAAAGTGAAGCTCTGTATCAATAGATAAACAGAGAAAACAATTGGGGATAGACTTATCCCTTACTTTACTTTTTCTCAGGATTGTAGATTTTAAATTTTACTCCTAATTAGATGTCAACTAGAAAAATTATTTTCTAATATGGACATTGTACTTCTAAAATCTGTATTAGTCAAGCCTTTTTTTTTTCTTTTTTAAACAGGAACTCAACTTTATTGTGTCAAGCAGCCCCTTATATAGAGCATCCAGAAGTGGCAGGGAAAGAAGGTGGGGGATGAGATGCGTGACAGGGTTGGGCCAATGGCATGGTACCACATTGGCTGTATCTAGGTAGAGGCAGTTTTAGGCCAGGCCTTGCTGAGTCATAGCTATGGGGAAGTAGCTCAATGGATCTACTTCTAGTCAGGCTCGGGAAGTTGCACTAGGCCTCAGGCACATGGCAGGGCCCAACAATTCCCTCTTTTGTTTTTTGTATGGCGGAAAAACATAGCCCCTGTCTTAGGTTGCCTGCTCTTG